>JAXQQM020089478.1:0-216445 GCA_034641835.2 Pinus albicaulis
ACACGCCTAAAAATCTAAGAGTTCAAACCACACACAAACAGTAACTTCCCATACTAAAAAACACTAGTTGGTGATGAAATCCAACTTAGTAGAAATTTAATACAGAAAGGGCGTTGGAACAATTACCCCGACAACCTGCTTAATGAAATAGACTGGCACGAGTTTCTTCACAAAACAATCTCGTGTGAAGATAACCCCCCAGAGAGTCCAAGTGAGTCTAGTTGACGCCTCATCGAAAAGATAGATTTCCTTCCACCATTACCTTAGAAATCATGATCTCAAGATAATGGACCTATACAGCTACCACAAGAATAAATACAATCAAATGTTTACGATCCGATCCTATCGCATGCGTATAACAAAGCTCAATCCCTTGAAGGCTCCTCAACATGGTTAATCCGAGGTTTACTGACAAGTGACCCCAGGCTCCTCGACAATGGTTAATCCGAGGTTTCATCATTTTCCAGTAACACACAGAAATCTTCTATCTTCCCCAATGAAACAGAATTGATTGTCTCAAAGGTTCGGACATGATCTCGTGATTGACTTCTTTAAGAGAAGCTTCCCAGATTATACAAATTACAACTAGATTTATCTCCTACCGCAAGATTTGTTTACTTGTTTGTTTTGACTACCTTGGAGAGTTAATTACTCCCTACTCCAAGATACTAGCCTAAGCTATGTTGGTGATAAGAGCCCTAGAAAATAAAAATATTGCTAGATGAATTTTAATTAAGCGTTACTTTTAAGAGCTATTCCTTAAGTCAATGGGTGCGGAAATGAAACTCTGATGGTGTGACGACTCGATTTCCAAAAGACACTAAAAATGCACCTAAAAATGATAATCAAACTGTTTTCTTTCAATGAGATTCTAATTAAGGAAAAGTTAGAGAATGCAATTCTTTTAATAAACAATTCCTTCTTTAAACATAAAGAACACTTGAAAGAAAATATTTTTGTCTTTTCCAACAAATGATCAAAGCTCACAATAAAAATCCCGTTACTTTCCAAAAATTTGAAGCTACAAAACAATTTTCCTTCAAAAGAAATCTAGAAATTTTAAAAACACTACAAACTAATTTCGAGATCTACAAAGTTTAATAGCACACAAAACTACAAACTTTAATAATCTAAATGAATAAAAGCTTTAAGATTTTTTGAAGAATGTTTTACTTAGTTTTTCAGCAAACTAAGGATCTCTTCATCCAGAATAACAAAGAGATCGAAAACACTCAATTATGTTTTTATAAAAAATGAAATTAAAAAACCAATAACAAAGTTCCTTTTTGAATATTTGCAAAGAAACAGGTAGCTCTATTTCTCAATAAAGGATGATTTTACAATCAGGTCAGATCCAGCAAAAAGACTAAAAAGACCAAGGTAATATGAGGTACTTCTAAGTGTCAAATTCTTTAGATCGCTACAAAGACCAAGTGAAATGCAATCCAAAACGCAAAACTTCTAGAAAATCATCAAAACACCAATACTGCTGAGATTCATTAACATAAAGCTTTTGATAGAAACAATCACCAATCTGGGCCGAAAACAAAAACTGAAAATCAAAATCAAGATAAACTAAAGAAAGAAATCTGAAGCTTTTCAAAACTTTAACAGGGTCCGCAGGCTCCAAGATATCACAGGTGCGGTCCCGCACTGTTCGCACAGGAAAAGAGCGAAACGGCCCGCACTGTGAAAACAAGGCAAAGTGCGGTCCTAGGAAAAACTAGAGAAAAACCCAAAGGATTTCAAAATTTTCAAAAACAGAGAAAACCTAAGCTACCCAGGCATACGTCAATCAATCAAAAACCAAGAAAAACGTTTCCTCAAATAAAAATAAAAGAGAACCAAAAACAACAAGTTCTTTTCCCCAGTGGAGTCGCCAATTTGTTGTATGGATTAATCCGTCTTGTGGACAAGAACGATCTCCCTAGTACTAAAAGTATCTAGCAACAAACATCCAAACATACTAATCTTTCTCTAAGCATGTAAGGTTTACAAAAATCTCTATAGAGGTGTAAAATACTTACCGTTTGTCCAGTGCTTGTTTGAAGTTGTTGTTGTCCCTCACGCACTTGAAGGAGTTTTCCTCGTAAACCTGCAGTCACAAACAAGAAAAGTATTACATAGCACCTGTATAGAAATCATCATAAACCATGCTTATCATAGTGATCAAGGAATCTATGAAATAAAACATTTATTAAAAGCTTATTGAGAAAAATGAGTATATTTGTATTAATTTCAAAAGAAGAAAATCCTTACAACCTGAGCCTTGATGTTGCACAGGACTTTCCGGGGTCCGAAGCAGGAGTCTCCTTTACTTTGATAATCTCTGCACTCCTCCAACTAAGACAAATAGAGGTATGTAATCTCTCCTCACAAAAGTCTTAGTTAACTGAGTCTAAATCTCAACAGCACTTAACCTCAAATATTTTTAAGCTTGAACTCCCCTTGAGGCTACCCAATGCCTCTTTTTATAGTGGAAAAGAGGAGGTTTTATGTTCCAAGTATGAAGGGATAGAATCCTCCTTCAAAGGGATAAGATCCTCACATCAAGGGGTTAGCTCCATAAGGTAAGGGATTCATGCACCTCACAAGAGCGGTTCTGCCACCGCAAGATCCATTCTAGAAGCTTCCATAATTTACTTTATTTGAGCTTTTTGGGATTTACTTGCGCCTTTTTAATCTTACAGGGGTCTGCACCTATAACAAAGATAAAATGCATTCAGGAACAAAGGAAATATGAACATTGGGTGCGAGACCGCAGGCAAGATAGCCAGAAAGTGCGACACCAAAGTTTAGGAGACTTTTAGGAACATTTCTCTGATTTTCAAGGCTTGACATGAGGAACTAATATGTTAGACTTGCAAAAGGGGGGAAGTATGAGTAATAATGAGCTCATACATATATCAGAATGTCAGGATGACAATTTTTAGTGTAACAACTCTGCAACGCTTGAAGAGATAGGTTGACTTAGCAAAGACAAACAAGTACGTATGGGTCCTTCCGAGCCCAATTAACATTAAAAACAGAATATTCAGGTGATTATTCAATGCATCAAGTTGTCTCTTGTTGAAATTTTCCAAGACAAACAAAAATTTTTGGTTCTTCTTTCAAAACAACGAAACCTGATAGGCCATTATTCTTGCCTCAAATCATTTGCAGTAAATCCAAGTCTTGTATTAAGAATTTAAGACCATTGTCTAGGTGCATCGTATCTACAACCTGCAACTATCATCGAAAATTTATCCCTATATCTTGGTTCTAGCCTCAAATCATCTACAGTAAATCCAATTATTGTATTAAGACTACTATGTAGATGCATCACATCTACAACCTGCAACTATCATCAAAATTTTCTCCCTATATCTTGGTTCAGACATTTGTATGGCAATTTCTGTTATATCCTCAATTCACAGTATGCTCGTTAGTCATCATATGCAGCTCAAGTGTGGACGGCTTTACAAAAATTAGTGTAACTGAAAGATTGGCACAACATCATGTAATATTGGCATGATGAATAGGTGCAGGACTACATATGCTTGCATAAAATTTTATGGTATTTTTGATATATGGCATCATGAATATATATTCTGTGACATCCTTATCCTATATCCTTTTTTTTAGATATATTTTTAAAACTCATTTCCAGTGAAATCATAATTACTATAAGACATCTTATGTTTGACAAAAGTATTGACATCATTGATAGTAACAATAGTATCTCTCTTAGCTATTTTGGTGTGAACTGAACTATATTCAGTATTTACTCCAGAAGGTTTGTTGGTATATCTCATCGTATTCCACCTAATTAAGGAAGGGTTTGATCAAACTAGAGGTATAGCAGACATAAGGGCAGTCACCAAGATCAATCCAGTAGTCAACTCCTCAAGATTTTTGATAAAATAAAATATTCTACAGTAAAGGTTTCAGTTGAAGAAAGCTTTCAGAAGTTAAAGCCTTAAAGGATTAATCCCTGCAGAAGTCTTGTTTAACAATAAAAACATTGGGCTCTATCTAGTAGCAGTCCCATTATGTTCAAAATTTCTCCATTGTTGCAGCAGTCTGGTGGAAGGTCAACTTGATTCAAGTCTAGTAACAAAGGTCCTCTTTGATATGAAAAGATATAAGTGGAACAGTTCTAATAAAGGCTAGTCATCTTAGCTTAATCAGACATGAAGCAGATCATCACAAGGAAAATCTCAGATTAAGTCTTCTGGAATCTTCATGTAGTCAGGGGTACCTGTAATATTGAGGTACCATCAATTCAGCATATTAATATCTCATAGATGAGGAGCAGAGTTGAATATCCATCTAAGGTAAGACCGCAGAGGGAGCTATAGAATCTTTGTTAGAATGGATATCTTGGCACTTGGTACAATTGCAGTCAAATATGATATATTTAATAGGAGCCATAATCTAAGATGCAAAATATGGTCCTCTCCAGAGGGAGTTTTTTTTTTTTTTTAAGGCCAACAAGAAAAACAGGTTTGATCAAATACAGAAGCAGCTAACCAGATATAGACAACGTGAGAAGATCATGGCAGACCCCTTGATTTCTCACCTCAAAGGATCATCTCTTGCATTGAAGCTCCCTTAGAATTTGAAGAAAATTAATAAGAGACTAATGATTACATATTGAGTCTCAAAGAGCCTGATAAACCTTCCCAGAAAGGACATTCCTGTTTATGGAAGAGCAGCACCTAAATTATGACATGTTTGATTGCATCAAATAATTATCTACAAAGTGGATGGATCTCATGATAAGCAGGCTGCCAGATAAAACACTTTGCACTCTAAAAATACAAGATTAGGATTTTGGTCTCCCTAAGAAAGAGGGAGTAAGAATGTCAAATACTTTCTTCAACAAGCTATAAAGTAGAGGATTGCTAAGTACTGCCAAGATCTCTGCTACCAATATGGATAGTTATAAATCAGTATGTCTGTAGAAAGTTATGCTACTAGGTGGAGCTATGAGAATCCCATTAATATCATCACGAAGATCCAGTCTGGTTTCTCAGAAAGCAACCTGACACTATTCCCTATATGAAGGAATCTTTGGTTAAGATTGAAGGGATTTCTGGTAAATATAAACCATTCTAATATTTTATCTCGATATTGTTACCAATTTGATGTGCCACTGCAAACTACTGACAAGCCTTAATTAACTTGGCTTCAACCATGCAAACAAAGAAAATTGAATAATGATAAATAGAAGATAATTAAAGAGAACTAACCTCTCTAGCTTCTTGTTCTTCACGCTCAGCCAATATGTTCTCTCATCTCTCTTTCTCTCTTTCTAGTTTCTTCACATATTCCTCTCGTTATTTTATTGTTAGCTTTAGCAGCTTCAAAATTTGCTGCCTCTGTAGCCATTTGTTCCTCCCTCTCCACTTCGGTATTTGGAAGCTCCACATAAAAGTTCTCTAATCTTCAATCCAAGCCATTGGCACCGCCATTCAATATGGTGTCTATAATCTTTCCACTCAAAGTGTCAATGCCTTCTTCCACTTCATTAATCGACTTGCATCAACTGTTGCAGAAGTTGCAGCTCCATTACCATTACGCAACTCTAATTCTACTTCAGTAGCATCATACATTCCATGGACCATCATTATCATTGTCAAGTTCTGTGTCTCCAAATGAACTTGAACACTCAGTGACCTGCCCAACAGGATTGAATCTGATTTCATCTCCAGTGCATTTTGAAATTTCCACCATTGACTCATTTGTTTGAATTGTAGATTACCCTCAGAAATATTATCCAATGTAGTCTCAGTGTTTGATCTGTTCTCCTCCAGTTCTTCAACATAGACCATATTTTTTGTGCATGGCAAAGTAGAACCACAGACATATTGGAGGCTTTCATCTTCACGAAGAGCACTGGTGACAAGCTTCTGATTAGGCATATTATTATATTTCACAGGTAACACAACTTTGGTAAGAAACGACACTCTGCATCTTGATAAAGCATATTTCCTAGTTTACAATGGCCATTGCTAAAAGTTTCAAGATAACAGGTGCTTTTACCCTCATTAGTTTCATTTGGGAGACCAAAACACATTTCTACTCTATCTGCAAACTGTTCAAGATATTTTCTACCCTGATATAATAAATTATGTGCATCATTCCAAATGCTAGAGCCTCTCTCTTTATAATTCATCCCACAGCGGCAGATGTCCTCAAAGTCATCCAAAATTGATCTCCATGTCCTGTAGTCCTTAGAATGGATCTTATGACGCATATAAGAAAATAATATTGGTTTTCTAGGTGTCTTCAAATGATCTAGCCCAAAGGAATCTTCATGCGGATTGGAGAAAAAACAATTCTCATCCATACTTACAAGCCCTTCCAAGATATCTATCAAATGTATTCCATCATCTGCAGATAAGCCACTTTTTTTTAACTCTTGCTTCGACAAAATTCCTTTATTATTTCTGAGAATGAAGCCTTGATCTCATGGATCACTGCCAGTACAAACCTTGTGAAACACGTGTTCTCTCTATCGACCATTCGGTTTTTAGCTGCCTGGCTTCTCTGACCTCTCCAAGATAGAAGGAAGAAAACCTTTGCCAACAACACCTTCTGTTACACCTTGAGGGTTGAAAGCAAGCCTATAAAATAAATAAATCTCATGCGTAATGCCATTTTCACAAACAAGGGATTCTCTTCCTGTTTCAGTGTTAACAGAAATGCATGTTACAAGACCTGCTACGCTTGCTCTTGTGGCCTTATTTAAATTTCATCTCTTTGATGTGAAGTCTTCCTTGTCTACACTGCAAGAGGATTTCTCTAGTGTAAAACTTAACTCTCTTACATTAGCCACTTTTCCATTGCTTGTAGGTAAAGATTTCATGCCAACCAAGCGGTTACATGTTCCAGAGGTACCTTTTGCCTTTGTTTTTAGCACAAAAATTGGACTCTCGTTTGTCATCATAAAAGGACTAGGAGAATGTGACGAATATTTTGCATACACAGAATCAATAGTCAATGGCTATGTGCCGAAAACATCTGTGACACCTATAGCCTTTCCACTGCCCAAAGGCTATGGAGTCATGTCTATGAAATTTCTCCCACTGGCTACCCTCAAAAGCTCTGCGCTGATATAAGGCTATCAATTTAACACTAAACCCTCAAACGTTGCATGTGATTTTCCCGTAAAACCCCCATTTGCACATATTTTCTCACTAAAACCTCCATTTCATAGCATTTTTCGAAGAAAAATCTGGACTAAATTTAATTGTGATGAGGATTCCAATTTCACCATACCTGAGATATATCAGACGATGTAGAGAGCTCTGGCCACCAGTTTCAATATAAAATCCATTCGGAAAGCGGGATCTTGAAAGAATTTTGAGTTTCAAACCATGTGACCTTTACGCCAATAGGAAGGCAAGGGACCCATCATTTAACACTAACACTAGATGGAAACATTCCTCTAGCAATGATCTCCCATCATTAATCATTAAAAATATCTAGAAGATCATTTTTAAAAACTAAAAATAAATCATTAAATGTGAAAACTTTTTTTAAATATGGATCTCAATCTCTATTTAGTTTTGTTTTTTTTTTAAATGTTGAAAGTCTTTTAGTGTATTTAAAAATAAGATGATATGGTATTATTAATTATTTGTTTTATTCTTTAATTTTATTTACGTAGTTCCACAACATGCAACATGTTAATTTGATTTCAAAATTGATTTCATTGATATATTATCTAGAATTATTTATTTTTAAGGTTGTTTTTATGTTTTGACGGTGTTTCCTCAACTTCAATCAACTTAGGTAATTTCATCTTCGTGAGATTCATTTTAGAATAGGTTAGGGGTAATTTCTAATTTAGTAAAGGTTAAAGACAACTAGTCTTTTGGTGAATCACTCTGTAAAGTTGATTAAATACCAAAAAAATTAAGCACTTCACTAAGTCACAATGAAACAAAGTCGTACGAAAGTTCTTTCCCAATATTTTAACCGAAAATTTCAAGTAGTTTTACATATCGAAATGAGGTCCCAGAAAACATATTTACTCCACTAATAAGACGTATATAGATATCCACATTTATACACATATGAAACTCAATTTCGAACACTTGGAAAAAAATTTCAATATGGTTGGGAATGGAACATGAGTGTCCCCATGTCCTTGAATTTGTTCAGTCTATGGAAAAATCTCTAAATTCATGGGTATAACCTTTATAAATTTTATGGAAATCATCACAAAAGTTTATCTGTTTATTCTTCTTGCAAGTGATATGAATCTTTCCTCTTACTTCAAAATGATGACCATGCATTTCCCCGGGATAGAGGAAAGGTACCAAATTAGGCTTCAGATAATGACCATGCATTTCTCCAGGAGGATGAAGAGAAATGCGGAGCTAAGTCCTCTCTTTCAATCTCAATCCACCGAACTCGCAGCGCTTTCCCATCTGTCCCTGTGCAAACAATGGAGTGTACTACTGAGTTTCTTATTTTCCATATCAATTTTTGGCCATTAGGTTTCAAATTAGGCTTTCTCAATCTCATTCATTGTGACAAATTCATTCTATTTTGCCTTTGTCCACTTCTTCGCTTCCATGCCCACATTCAACTCCTTCGCCACCAGTATCGAGTTGCCCAATTGGCCCAAATGTTGCGGCCAAGCCACCATGCGAACACCCATGTTGATGCTCTCCAAAGTCAAATTACACATGCAATGCATTAAGAAACTGCTAGTAGAATCATGCAATAAAAAAACAAGCTGAGTTTCCTAGTTACTCGCCATGAAGTCACATCCTACAATTTGGTGCTCGTACCCTTCTGGAAGCATCTTGCTTATCCAGTCAACATGCACTTCATCCAACACTGTGAAACGAGGGGTATCTAGAACCTTGACTACCAAGTGAAGGGTTTTTGGCTTGCCTCAAGCCCTCGAGCCAATTCCTGGATTTGTTGGCATGATAGGGAACATGTGTAACAAAAGAAACATAAACAATTGAAGTTGGAGCTTGTTCGTCCAGCCATCTCAGTGTTAGACTTTCTACTTTGCATCCATATATGGAAGTAATAAATCTATTTAAGAAGCATTATTTTTATGATACAACACATTCAAAAATTTGAGTCCCCTTTGCCCATATCACTGAGAAATAGGCGTTGACGCAACTGAAAATGTAGGTAAGGACTTCATGTTTTCTCACCAGTTTGAACCCACTCTAGCAACCAGTCATGCACAATCACAATCCTATTAGAATTGGAGAATCAGAGGCTATGTATCAGATGATCGAAAAGCTCTCAGAGATCTTCCCTTAGATAGAGAAAACCAGATCCTTGAAGTCATTTTCGGAAATATGGTAGTCGTGAGATCTTGCATGTGGTACAAATTTTGATTCGAGGGAGGAAAATGAAATCTGAAGTATTTGATTGGCTAAATCTGCCCAGACAAAGCCCGTAGAGGAACACCTTCGGTGTAATGTTAAGGACCCATGAAAAAATAATATTTTTCAAACAAAAAATGGCATGGAAATGGTGGAAGATATAGACCATTAAACAAGTTGGTTTTAATTATGGAATGGAATGGAATTTTAACATCCACGAGATTAAAAATAGTCTATGGGATCATTAGTTCCCTATTTTTGGCCTTTTTCAATTCAATCATTTTCTTATTGAAATTGATGATGAGATGACCCAACCTTCCAACAATCTCCTAGCTGAAAAGACAATGCCAAGAAACTGATGCTAACATATTTCATAACTTTCTATGATGTCTTTGTGATCCAGGTGGATATTGGTGGCTACCTGCCTATTCCACTTGGACCCCCACCATTGTTTCTTTTAATTTTTCAGTTTCCTTAATTGTAGCACAATTTACTATTTTTGGCAGTTTTTCGGGTCCTGAACTTCCAAAGCCGTTTTGAGGCCTTAAACAACGTTTTTTGGGCATCAAACCTGTGGAAAAAATATGTGTCCATTCAAGACTTGATATGTTCTATCAATAGTTTTATTCCTCGGATAGATATTTCTAACGATGTATCATGTGCATCAAACAGAGATAGTATGCCAAAGTTACAACCCCGGGAAATTGATGTACCAATTTACCCAGATATTTTGGAGTTTGATCTCCTAGGGTTAGGTTTTTGGATGTTTAGGGTTTTCCATTGTTTCTCAATAATATATAGGCCTTCAAGCCTCATTTTAACACAAAGTTCAGAGGATTTTAGCCACCACATCTCTTCTCAGAGATAAGCTACCAATGCACTAGCTAGTTTATTTCCATTATGTCTATACACAAATTTGAGTTCTTTGATATTAATGAAATGAAGTGTTATTTCCACTTCATATTTGAACGCGTGTCAAGGAGTTCTAGGTGACAAAAGGGAACACCAAGTTAAAATGCAAATAAATGAACACAGATGAGGGTTAATATTTCAGGACCTTAGATTTTCAAGAGGGGCATGCTAGGCATACCAACACTAGTGCCAATACATGCCAAGGGCCATGTTATATCGTGTCTTAAGTGCCAAATCATCCTCTATTAATTCTCTCTTAATTGTGAATAATTTATCTCAAATAAATTTTATCTTAAACCATGCCAAGGAATTCCAGGGCATCCAAATGCATGCCAAGAATTGTCAAGTGCCACTAAGTGCCAAGAGCCAATATGTGTTAGGGAGTTATAGGGAATGCTATGGAGTTCCAAGTTTGCTAAGGAGGGAGTGACAAGATATGATAGATATTTCTAAGGGGTGCTAGAGTGTTAGGGAAGCATACCAAGATGTGCCAAGTGCCAATGTGTGTTGAGTGTTAGTGAGAGCCAGGGAAACACATGGGAGCAGTATGTCAAAATGCATGGAAATGAATGACTAAGAGTGTGTGATAGGGAGTGTCAACGAGTTCCAAGTATGCTAAGGAGGGAGTGACATGGTATGCTATGCAATGTTAAGTAATTCTAATGTGCCAGAGTGGCATGCAGCCAAGATGTGTGAGGTGCCAGGGTGTGCCTACACATGTTAGGAAGCGTTAGAGAGTCCTAGGGACACACAAGGGATCACTAAGTGAAAATAATGCATGCAAATGAATGATTAAGATATTGTGACAGGAAGTGTCAGTGAGTTCCAGGTGTGCTAAGGATGGAGTGACAAGGTATGCTAGGCAATTCTAAGGCATGTTATAGGCCAGGGAAACATGTCAAGATGTATCAGGTGCTAGGGTGTGCCAATGCATGTCAGGAAGTTTTATGGATTGCTAGGGAAAAACAAGGGAGCACTAGTTTCAAATGCATGGAAATGCGTGAATAAGAGTGTGTGACAGGGAATTTTAGTTAGTTCTATGTGTGCTAAGGAGGAAGTGACAAGGAATGTTAGGTAGTGCCAAGGAATGTTATTGTGCCAAGGCGACATGCCGAGATGTGCCAAGTGCCTGGCTCTACCAATGTGTGTCAGGGAGTGTTAGGGAGTGCCACAGAAACACAAGGGATAACTAGTTCAAAATGCATGGAAATGAACAGATAAGAGTGTGTGATAGGGAGTGTCAGCGAGTTCCAAGTGTTTTACGGAGGGGGTTACAAGGTTATATTTTAAGCAATTCCAAGGCATGCTAGAGTGCCAGGGCATGTTAGGAAATGGAAGGGTGTGTTAGGGAGTTCCAAAGCATGCCAAGGAATGCATGGAATGCTAACATGTGCCACATAATGCCAAGGGATTGTTAGACATTCTAGGTGTTATGGCATGTCAAGATGTAAACTATGTTTCTTAGTTATTTTATGGACATGGTTGGACGTGAGCCTTGACTTAGTAACTTATTAAGTGGGATGAGTTAATATTGGACATGAGTAGCCTAAGATGAGTTATAATACATTCTTAGGTGAGCAAGGCATAGTCTAGTTGTAGTAAATGAAACCATTTTCTGTAGGTCTAGCCCCATTAGGTCACCTAGGGCATCAATTTTACAGGAATCTGGCCAAAGGAAAACTTCTATCTCCTAGAGGCAACTGCGTTGGTGGGTCCCCTCACTCTCTTTAGAATTTGGGCCAATTTGCGACAGTGGAATCTACAGCTACCTCAAGCCCTAGCTCTAGGATTAAGCTTTTCGTAGGTGTTCCCAAGGCTAGAACCTAGTAGGATCAATTTGACCTATCGAAGTAAAAAATATTTCCTGATCATTTCCCCTCACCTTGTCCAAAATAGGAACATTATTGGTTGCTAAATTCCATCTCGAACCTGGGCTGGGTGAAGTTGGCCTCGTGTGGTCCCATTTAGTGTCAAAGGCCTTTCATCAAGGACCATTTGGGAATCCAAGTTTCCAAAGGATTTTAGGGACTAAGAACTTCCTTCATAAGTGTTATTCTTCTCCCTCAACCCTTCAATACCCCTCCTCTCTCCCTAGAAGAGCAAGTCCCTTTCTTAAAAGGAAAGAAAGTCCCACACTTTATTTTATCTTAGGGAAAGGGTTTTTAGGGCCACTTCCACCTGTTCATTGACCTATACACTACATGCGACTTCCTAAACTACTGAGCCTTCTCCCATCGGTGAAATTCTGTGAAGAGTAAGGAGCCTTAGCCGTGGTGACAATGGGCTAAGCCTCCACCATTGGCTTTTTCCTAACAATTTCCCTCTTAGGAACCCCTTTTAGGTCCACTACTAGTTTGAGTGGTAAAAGGTTTTTCACAACTCCATTTTGAAAAACTCTTTGGTATGCCCACTTTTTCCATACTACTGCTCCAAGATGAGAAGTCTAGGGCTATGGAGGTTTCCCTTCTTCTCATTGAATTAATCCTCTACAATATAGTGAACTAGGGCTAGTTGGTTGGCCCACTTGACTACTACTTTAGTCCTTCAAAGTCTATACATCCTTAGGCCCTATACACCTTCCCTTCTACCAATCTTGTTTTCCTTCACAATAATAAGAGTCAGGGCTCTTCTTTGGCAGTCACCTAACAACCCTCCAACTGTACTTGGACTACCATCAATCTGCCCAACCACAGTTAATTTTTTTTACTGATCTAGGGCCCACAATATTTTCATCATCTAGGGCTCTTCAAATTTTCCACCTAACAGTGGTTTGAGTTTTCTCAAAATAATTGTTCTTGTGTATCGAAAATTTGATCTTTGTTGTGAAATCTATGAACAAATCTTAATTACTCCTCTTATCATCCTTCTAACAATCAACAGATGACTAAGCTAGGGTCATAGATTAGCCACTAATAGTCCATTGAATAATTTTTCATAGGTTGCTTCATATCTTTGTCTAAAGAACTATGGACAATCTACCAAGATAAACTCCTCTACATTTCAATTCATTCTTCATATGGAACATTTCTTCTGCATGCTAAATCTTCTATTCAAGTTCCACCTTCCTTTGGATCTGTTGTCTCCACACATACTGAATATGAAAACCATCTTCCAGATCTGCAATCTATATTGTTGAAATAAATCTCACTCTAAGGGTCAAACCCGTATTCTTATACAAAAAAATTTCACAGTCTTAAGGGCATACCTTAAGAACTAAACATGCTAGGAAATTGTCCTAACTAGGGAATTATACTTATGTCCTTCTAATTGTTGCAGAACAAACCCTATCCACCCATAGAAGAAACATGACTCTTGCCTCCATAAGAGACTCGACCTAGCTCATATGGATCCATAGATTTTGGGCATTTCTTTGACTGAATCTTGACATGAACTTCAGATCTCAATGTCGACCCTTAAACTAGGGTTACCTCAATCAATATTATGCCTGCATTTACTTATGTTCTGGCTCTAAATTATAGTGCAAGCCTTCCTACATTTATGTTGGTCTTTATCACAGACCTTGCGGCCTATTAACCACCACAAGGAAAGATGGTATCAACCTCTCCTCTATTTCATGTAGAAAATCTAACCCACAGGATTCAATATGATCTTGTAATGTACTAAAACAAGATACTCAATCCTTCCTACAATTTGCGGAAACAAAACACGATTGCACAATCACATATAAGTAAGAGAAATAAATTATCAATCACACAACACAAGATGTATATGGGGAAAGCAACTTCTCAAAACCATCTATCTCTATTTTTTATTAAGTCAAGGAATCACGAAACAATACAATGCTTAATCTCTCATGAGATTCTCGAGCACTCTTCCAATTGTCTCCTATTAATCTAGGCAAAATAGGTCTAGTACTTAGCCAATTCTCAGCCTTCCTTGCTCACGCAATTCCTATGGAATTAGCTCCCTATTAATTAGGAAAATTAGCTTTCCTTGATTGTGCAATCCATCATGGCATCCTAATGACTTTATAATTACACATGGGCAATTTTCTATAAATGCAACTGATAGTTATGTTCCTCTGAACCGTGTTACAATAAGGCTCAAGGGCTTTTTTATTATTGAAAAATAAGACCCTAAACAACCAAAATCCTAAAGCGAGGAGATGTAACACCAAGAGTTTATGGACCTCGTTAGGGTTAGTTGGGCAGCCAACTTTCCAAGGTCTTAACTTGGTCATATGATCTTCGTTTGACACACATAATACCTCGATAGAAAGATATCTCTGAGGACTACAACTAATGACATGATTTATATGAAATAGCCAAACCTTTTATGCCCAAAAAATGTTGTTTGGGGCCTCAAAACAACTCTGGAAGTTCAAGACCCAAAAAACTGACAAAAATATTAAATTGTGCTATAATTAAGGAAATTGAAAAACTGAAAGAGACAATGGCAAGGGCCTAAGTGGAATAGTTGGGTGGCCACCAATATCCACCTCGGTCACCTCAACTTGAATTTCTTGAGCTAACTCAGTGATCATGACTTAGTTGACTGACACAAGTTGTTATGAGATGAAATTACAATTTATTTTCCAATTTATTTAAGGGAAAAATAAATTAGACACCTCACCTTCCTCACTCCTGGTACATCAAAATTCCTCACCAGTGTGGGGGCATTTTTTTTTGTCCTTTTTAGTTTCCAATTTCACTATTTCTTGTTGCAATTTTCAACACTCCCTCTCAATAAGCTGAAAGGAATTCAATGTATCCCCATTTGGTACCTTTGGAATGTACTGCATGCAACACTTCTCTAGTGTTGTTTGCACCTACAAATCCTGAAACTGAATAGCCTACGAACAATTGAATCAATATAATGCATTTTTCATCAGAGTCTTCTGACTTCTCCTAGCTACTGTAAGTGTCTACTCGATTATCTGCGCTGCTCCTGACATCTGCATCCATGCCCTTTCAATTGTCGCCAACTCTCATTTGCGCTCCAGTATCTGACATCTGTCACTCTAATTTCTATCTTGCTGACATCTGGCTGCATCAATCTAACCAATCTTTCTTTGAACTGTTGTACTTTGGGCTCCTCATAGCCAGGTTTGATCCATGAGACACGCCATCTCAATGGGCCCTACCAGAATTTCTTATCTTGGGATTATGTTTGCACATCACCCCACCTTTCACTTGGAGGCATCGCTACATGTGCTCCCTCTGCCCATATGGCTTGAAATTTCCCCCTCATGGAGGTCTCTGCTTCAGTGGACGCTTCCACTTGGTATCCTCTCGGCTTCTCTAATTGTGGTTGATCCACAACTTTCTGAGACTGCTTCTAAGGCTGCATGTTGAGAGGTAATTTGTGCTACCTCTCAACCACCAAGTCTCTAACCTCTTATTTTATCCTCAAAGATTTGCATGAATCTGGTACCTCTAGTGCATATAGGTTCTTGACTCGCGCACATTGTAATTGTCCTGCTATTACAAAAGTTTCTAAAAAAGAGTTGATTTTAAATCGACGATATCTCCCTCATCCAAGCTCTGATTTGACCGATTTTGTTTTTCCATTTGGGTAGTTTTTCGCAAGGAATCCAAATATGCTATTTTTTAATTTTACACCAAAATCTTTAGATATTATCTGCAAACTTTCCGCCCAAAAAATTCCTGCTCTGATACCATGTAGAAAATCTAACCAATGAGATTCAATCTGATCTTATAATGGACTAAAACAAGATATTGAATCCTTCCCACAATTCGCAGAAACAAAACACGATTGCACGATAACATATAAGTAAGAGAAATAAATTATCAGTCGCACAACACAAGATATATCTAGGGAAAGTAACTGCTCAAAACCCCTCTATCTCTATTGTGTATTAAGTCGAAGAATACCGAAACAATAAAATTCTTAATCCCTCATGAGATTCTCCAACACTCTGCCAATTATCTCTTGCTGATCTAGGCAAACTCAGTCTAGCACTTATCCAATTCTCATCCTTACTTCAGCCTACCTTGCTCGTGCAATTCCTAGGGAATTATCTCCCTATTAATTAGGAAAACAAGTCTTCCTTGATTGCACAATCCATCATGGCATCCCAATGAATTTATAATTTCACATGCGAAATTTTCTCTAAATACAACTGATAGTTATGTTCCCATTAACCTCTTTCTGAACTAGGTCTTCCTTGAAACTAGCATGCATGCAGATATTAATAGCGAATTATCAGTTATCTGATTGGTCACTCATTCTGAATTAAATATAATTTAATTCACTGGACCTCTCACTAGCTCATCACTCAGTTAGAACTATTTAAACTAATTTTAACTCATTTAATTGAGTTAACTAATTCACACCTACACCCCACTAATGCATCAACTACAACTGGACCCCGAAAATATTAGAATCCCTCTATATGCCTCATCTTAGATCCTCGACTCTAATTTCTTGAGCTAACTCAATCATCATGACTTATTTAACTGACACAAGTTGTTATGAGATGAAATAACAATTTATTTAAGGGAAAAATAAATTAGATGCCCCACATTCTTCATTCCTGGTGCATCAAAATTCCTCACCAGTGTGGGTGCATTTTTTTTTCCTTTTTGGTTTCCAATTTCACTGCTTCTTGTTTGATATTTCAACATTTCATAATTTGATGTGGCCTTCAAACAAAGACACCATTGAAATCACATGCCCAGATTCTCATGAGCAACCTCTCTTAAGCTCAACCTGTGATAGGAGAACCAACAATATGCCATCCTACTTCCTAGCTTGAACCGACCATTAAGGTATGCAAAATTCTTGTGAACCCTCACATGATGATCTTGCTCTTGGAGGATGATCATGAGCTCCCTTTAGCAACACTTACACGGCCCTCGTACTCGACCTACTTTAGGACAACATCTCTTTTTGCCCCCTTGATCAAATGAGACCCTTTTCATTTTATGTTCTTTCCTTCATCCTAAGGCCTCCTTAAATAGTTTTTCTTAGACCCCTTATGAACCCTCTAGAACTTATGGGTTTTATCCACTTAGACCTTAGGAAATATTAAATTTCCTTTTTAATTTTCTTTTATTTTAAACCCCAGCTTGGATCAAAAATACCTTTTCTTGGCTTCTTTGCCCATAAAGCCTTTTGTGACCAAACTCACGCAAACCCATCTCAATAGGCCTGTGGATTACCTCCCAAGCTACATAATTCAACAACATAGTCTAGTTGTAGTAACAGTAACTTGGTCTAGCTCTTGTAGTCAAGTGAGGGCTTGGTTGGGTTCCCAAGTTTCAAATTAAGTAAGGGTAGTTGTGAGGGCATGATAGCTAGGGAGGGTTAGGGCATGCAAAAGAATGAAAAGGCGTTCTAACACATGTCGAACAATGTAAATGCATTATGAAGAGTTTTAGGGAGTGTCAGGGCATATCAAGGGACAACTAGGTCAAAATGCATGGAAAGGAACGAATAAGAGTGTGTGTCGGGGAGTGTCAGCAAATTCAAGTATGCTAAGGATGAAGTGTGTTAGGAGAAGTTCAAAATAGGATTTACAGGAGGCAGGCCTACGGTTGTTATATGGGGCTTGACATAGCACTATTTTTAGACAAAGCGAGATCACTTTGTGCTAGGCACAACATTGTTTTTCCTTTAGCTATTTTTTTATATGAGATGTGGCACACTTTTACACACTTGAGGTTTTTGAAAGCTCTCAGTTAATGTTCTACTATTTATATGAACTAAACATACATGTGAAATATTGCATGTGTAATCTATGTTGCTTAGTTGTTTTATGCCGATGGCTTGATCATGTGATCCTTGTCTTGGTAACTAGTTAAGTGGGACAAGTTGAGCTTGGAAATGAGTGGCATATAATGAGTTATATGCAATTCTTAGGTCAACAAGGCACAATCGACTTGTAGTAGGTGCAATTGGTCAAGTTGTTGCGGTTGAAGTAGACCAATATTGTCACGTGAATTGCAGTAGCCAAGGACTTGATTGGGTTCCTAAGTCGTGAAAAAATGTAAATGCTAGTTGTGAGGACATGAGTGCCAAGGCGTGCTAGGGAATGCTAAGATGTGCCAAATAGTGCTAAGGCATGTCAAACATACTAATATGTGCTGAGTGACAAGGCGTGCCAAGATGTGCAAGGGCGTGTCAATGCGTTTCAGGGACTGTCAAGGCAAAAAAGGGAGAAACAAGTCAAACTACAAGGAAATGAACACATAAAATGGTTAATAAGTCATCAATTTACCTTTTCCAATAGGGGCATGCTAGGAACACCAACATTGGGCAACAATAGGTTCCAAGTCTTCCTTAGTTGCTTCTCATCTACTTTCCAACAATTGATCTCAAATAAATTTAATATTAAACCATGCCAAATCATACCAAGGCATATCAACATATTCCATAGATGCTAATACTTTCCAAGCACCAACATGTGCCAAGCGCCAATATGTGTCAGGAAGTGTTATGCATGTTATGAAGTAAAAGGACATGTTGAAGAGTGATAAGGTGTGCTAGAGAGTGCTAACGCATGTTGAGGAGTGTTAAGGAGTACTAGGACAAAACATTAAGGGAGCACTAGGTAAAAATTCATGGAAGTTATTGAATATGAGGAACATGTGCCAGGGACTACTGTTAATGAGTGCTAGTTGTCATGCCAAGGAGTGAGTGACAAGGTGTGCTAAGCATTGTTAAGGCATTCTAGGGAATACCAAGGCATGTCAAGAATTCCCAAAGTGTGCTTGGGAGTTCAAGGGTGTGCTAATTTTATGTGCCAATTAATAGTGCCAAGATATTCCAATACATGCCAGGTGCTAAGGATGTGCAACTTGCTGGGGTTATAGGTCAATATGTGTCAAGGCAACAAAAGGAAGAACCAATAAGAGGGTTAATAAGTCGGGACCGTTTATCTTTTTCAAAAGGGGAATGCTAGTCACACTAATAATAGGTCCTAATACATGCCAAGTGGCATTGTGTGCCAAGTGTTAATGTATGTCAATGCATTCAACCAAGGTGTTCCAGGGCATGCTAGGGACTACAAGCATGCCAACACATGCTAGGAGAGTTACATGTTGTGTTAGCGCATGCCACCATGTGCTTGGGCGTCACTGTCATGACAATATGTTCTAGGTACAATGATGTTCCAAGACATGCAAGGTGCTAAGAAATGTTAGTGTGTGTGCCAAAGCATTAATTTAAGGTGTTCCCATATTTTTGAGGAGTGTTAGGTATTTCTCATTAATAGAATTGTCAGAGCTTGATTATGTATTAAATAACATATTTCCTACACACACTAGTGGAACTTTATCTAAAGGGAATTTTCTAGATAATAAACTTAATAGATATGAATCATGTGTTGAATCATAGGAAAACTCTAGTCGACTAGTCATTACTTGAGGGAAATTACGCACACTAATTATTTCTTAAACATTTGACAGACTCTAACCACTATGGCCTTGGAAATATTATAAAAAATACTCCAGAATAATGGTCTTAAATCATTATCTTTTGACAAAAAATATATTAACAAGAACATATCGTCATCAAAAACTCATTGGAATGATCAATGATGACAGACATTTTTTGACCGTCACCAAAAGTAAAAAAAAGAGAATTGGTGATGATCATTAAAATTTCGTCACTAGAAGTGTCACCAAAGAGAGAATTAGTGATGGGCCTTTAACGAACCTCACCAAAAGTTTCATTGAAAATGGCTTTGGTGACAAACCTTAAAGGACCATCACTATATACACTTACAGTGACGCTTTTTTAAGGACCATCACCATATGTGAGATTGGTGACGGACTTTAAAGGTCCGTCACAAGCATGCCCCTCACCAATGTCCTTTTTTCTTGTAGTGTGTGTGACTTCCGAACCACTTTCGCTGCTGATGTCTCCTCATAAGTAAGGAGGAAGTGAATGATGTATGGTGTAAAGTTAGCATGTCCTCCATAATACACCTCCTCCCCAAGTCCTCCTAGGGAGTGGCCCTCAATCATGCTTATGGCCTCAAGTAGACCATGAAGCCTAAAAGAAAGAATGCTTCTCCTTGGAGCAACATCCTGCACATATATGGTTAAGGGATATATACATACATTATATAAATCATCATGTAAAAAATAAACACCCTTGCCATATGTTTTACTCATACAAAGGGAGTAGCTCATAGATGGATCTCCTCTCATCCTCAAAGGGAAAAGAGGTGGCTGTGCTAACTCTTCCAAAGATTTATGTTTCTCCTCCTTGAGCCTACCCAACACTCCCATCGCTGTATAAAGCTCTCCCAAGGCCCCCACTCCTCTGAAATCAATGAGTGATGCCTCAACAGGTGAAGCATCCATCCTCCCTTTCTGATCCAGTGGTCTCCTCGACAAAATGTCTCCATGCAATGAGACATAATCATCAAAATATGAAAACATATATGAATGGGAAAATATGTCCATACCCTTACTGCGCAATCCAGTCTTCCTCTTGGGTGCATCAACCTCCTGAAGTGGATAGGGGTAGGTTCTCCTCAACTCATGATGTTGATTCTCCTCCCTACCTCCTCCTGGTGTCTCCATGGTTCCAGACCTCCTCATCAATGAAAAATGTAGATCATGAGTGGTGACTTGATCTACACACATGAGATCCTATGGACTTCCTTTCAAAGATGCAAGAATCCCTCTATTTGGAGCAAGATCTCCTCCTTCTTCTGCATGAGGCACTAGATAATCTATAGATGTGACAACGTTGTTGCCCTCAATCTCTGCAACATGGATGGGAAACCTCTCAATGATTGGATCCTTATTTGAAAAGGGGATCTCCATGCTCCCTTGCTCAAAGATGTGAGATGAGAGTCTTTCTTCCAGCAAGGTATGGTGCAAGTTTTCAGCCTCCTCCATGGTTCCCTGAAGTGGTTTTGAGTTTCCATGCAAGGCTTTTGTTTGGGTATCATTTTTTAGCTCCACCATATGTGTCTCATGAATCCTTCTATCAAATATTTTCACTAAGGCCTTAGTGAAACTTGCATAAGATGTAGTGTTTACATTTTTTAAAGAAAAGGATTCAAAGGTCCACCAGCCATAGGCCTTACCTCTCAAATGTAGCGCTGCAAATTTTATGGCTTCATCTTCAAGAATTTGGTGTTGCTGCAAGAAGGTATCTAACTCCTCCACCCAAGCTCTAGCTGAACATATAGGTGACCATTCAAAAGTAGATAGAAGAAATCTATCCTGCTGCTCTCTTCCTTTCACCTTGATCTTGCAAAATTCTGAAAAATTGAGATGATCTCGGAGTTTCTGAGTTTGAGACTCATACTCTTTCAGGAAATCACTAAGAGTTTCCCTCCTAGCAACCTCTTCTCCTCTTCCCATCTCTCTCATGGAAAATCTGTGCATGTGATTGTGTTGTGTATTTTGGTGTGTGGATTCTTGCTCACACTCCTCATATAAAAATCTAGAGTTTGCTTTAGATTCAAACTCTTTTGGAGATTCTCCATACATATCCCTCCTTATCTTCTTGAGATCTACATGAATGTTTTGTACAGATTTAGGAAGAAGCTTTGTAAGCCTATCCCCGTTGTCTCCTCCAGAAGGTGGAGTCTTTTTCCTGCTCATATCTCTGTCTCCTTCTCGATGAGAATAGGAAGTGCAAGGTCCTTCCTCTTCTATCTGCTTATCCTCCTTGGGGAGGTTCTTCATGGATCTGAAATATGATGAGATAAAGCCCATCCTCTTCTGATCTCCTTTGGCTGAGACTCACAGGCTGAGCCAAGATTGTAGCTTTGATACCACTATAATATCCAAAAATATGGAAAATCTACAATGTTAGGAATATCTTATATTATTCCTAAATTGGAGATCCAGCAATATGCAAAGATAATAATGAAAGAGCAAGGTTGCATCAACTTCAGAAAATGACAGAAGAACTCATAGCCATCTTATTAACATTATAGCAGCAGAATGTGTACAATATCTTGAGGAAATAATCACTCAAGCTTAGGCAAAAGAACCTCAAAGGACATGTACAAGGAAGATGAAGTGCACTGTTACATATGAAAAAGCCAAGGCTATGATTGCACAGTTTATATGAGACACTACAACATACTGAATGATAATACAAAGATATAACAATATCAGGCTCAAGAAATGTGGGGGAGAAAACTCTCAACCCTTGGAAACAATAGTACAACAATCCTTAGAAGGATTGACTGAAATATATATACAAATGGAAAAACTACAGAAATGTCGGAGTTGTAGGGTAGTATTTTCAACTCAAAACTAGAAATGGAGGGAGATGTCTGAATATGATGTCCAATCTGAAGTGAACCTCCTCCAATGGATCTTCCAAGTGAAAGGATGATCCTAACACTGAAGATATCACCCTCCAAACCAGCAGTGCAAATCCCCACTGCAAATGCTCTCATAAATAACGCAGTCAAGGAGAGGGACTGCGTTGTAGTAGATGGGAGATGTTAGGCCTAATGCCAAGATATGAAAATCAGCTCTGAAACCTTCCTCACTAATCTCCCGGAGGACTAGAAGCTACCTCCCCTGAAAGATAAGTTCTGGAAGTGGTGTGATGGAACCCTCCACTGCAACACCCTGCAACACAACGTTATACTTCAACAGAAATAATGGTGTAGCTGAGGAGGTGGCTTGGCCTTGAGCCTAGATGTGGAGAAAGGAAGTGTAATCCTTCAAGAGGCCTCTCAAGAAGGAGAAGGAATCCTAAATAGGAATTCCACTGCAACTCTGCTAAACAGCCCGAGAATGCAAAGAGTCTACATAGACCAAAATCAAATACTCAAACATAATCCTCCATGGCTACTCCTTCTTGGGCTGAAATCTTTCTGACTCCACACATTAGGGTTTCCTTCCTCCCATTAAAATTGCGCGGTCTTCCCAAGCAATCCACACCTTCTTAGGCATCGATGTTGACTTGGTCAAACTTGACCTTGTCCTCATGGATTTGCCCCTTTTCACACTGGAAGGTGAAAAATAAAGCTACTCCATTGATCCCTTTCACACTATGAGGGATTTATTCCTACTTATGGGTCTCCTTACCCATTTTATTCACCTCCTAGATGATATAAGCAAAATCAATGTTCCACCAGCTTCATGCCAATTTTGGGAACATTATCATTTTAGATTCTTCAAAGAGTTAGATCAAATCTTTCACTTGGAAGATCCATCGAGGAGGTATTTTCATCTCAGGCATCTTCAATCATCTCCATCCAGTTTCAGTTCTTGAGTTGCAGCTACTACCGCAACTCCGACATTTCTGCAGTTTTGCATATTTCAGCCAATCCTTCCAGGATTGACTTGAAATGGTCTTTGGGAGCTTATATCTTCTCTACCAATGTTGTATGAGCCATACACTTGTATATCTATGTATTTACATATGTTAGCAATAGTTTCTCATTATAAAACTGCGCAGTCATAGTCATGGGCACTCTTGTGTAGCAGTGTTTTGTCATATTTTATGTACTTGTTTCTTAAGGCTGATTTTTCCTATCTTGAGTAGCTCTTTCCTCAAGATCTTGTATACATTTTTATGTTGTAACGTAATAAGATGGCTACGAGTTCTTCTCACATTCTATGAGTTGATTTATCACTGCTACTCCATTTTTGTGTTTACATATTGCTGTAGCTCCAACCTTAGAATATCTTAAGATATTTTTATTGTTGTGGATTTTTCCTATTTTTGGATATTACATTACTTCTTAAAAATTGACTAAATCTAACCACTGGTGGCCTTGAAAAAATACTCCATAATAATGGTATTAAATTTTTATCTTTTGACAAAAAATATATTAACAGGCACATAGCGTCATCAAAAACTCATTGGAATGATCAATGATGACGGACATTTTTTGACCATCACCAAAAGTAACAAAAAGAGTATTGGTGAGGGTCATTAAAAGTTCGTCACTAGAAGTGTCACCAAAGAGAGAATTAGTTATGGGCTTTTAACGACCCTCACCAAAAGTGTCATTGAAAATGTCTTTGGTGATGGACCATAAAGGACCATCATTATATACACTTACAATGACGCTTTTTTAAGGACTGTCACCATGTGACATTGGTGATGACTCCAAAGAACCGTCACAAAGCATGACCCTCACCAATGTTTATTGTAATGTTGCAATGTTATTTATGGAACCATTTGGTACTTCCTTTGAACCATTTTCTAGCCTCTCATATAGAGACGTACAAATAGTCTCATCACAACATCTAGGTGAGCTACATTCAAATTCTTAGCAAAAGTGAAAAACAAAATTATTACTTGTAGTTCACCCATGTTTTTCTCAATAAACAGTAATTTGAGGTATTCTTGATGCATGGCGTTCATTAGTTGTGCAAGATTTAGTGGAGCATATTTGTTTGTTAAGAAAGTTGGTACTACCATATTCACAACTTCATTAACTACTCCTTGGGTAGTTGAGGCTAATGAATCTGTTGTGAATTTGAATGAAGGTGGAGGTAACACTGATATGGGATTGGTTTGATGAAAAATGGAAGAAGAACCAACAACTATATTTGGTTGAGCTTGAGTGAAGGTAAAAGAAACAAACTTGAAAGGATGTTCTTCTAACTCAGGTCCTTAAAAATGAAAGGTTGTGGAAGGAGAATCTTGTTCAAAGAAAGAGAGTTCCCTGGAAATATCTTCAAACAAAGGGTTATGAGAACTGCTTCCAGGAGAAGAAAATGTAGGATGAGTTGTTGAAGGAGTTTGATGTTTCTGAGCACTTTTGGAAACCGATATTTCTAGATCTGGAAAAGCAGGGACTATCTGCTGTGATTTATCTGACCTCGTGTGAGGCCTTTTGGAAGCCAGAATTTTGAAAATAACAAACACAACCGAATATTTCCTCCTCACTGAACAACCAGAGGAAGAAATGCAAAAAACCTAGGGAAAATAAACTCCGTTTCTTCATCCCTGGAAATGGTGGAAAAATATTTGTATCTCAAGAAAAAATCCCTTGGCTGTCGTAAGGAATCAGTGCTTAAGAATTTTTATAAGTGTATGTCACAATTACCATATCAAATGGCATTTGTTTAGCACCCTTGGAATTTAGTTACTTAATACCCTCAATAATTTGATATAATGAATGCCTTCACAATGTCATAAATTGTTGATACCCGAATGGAATGAAAAGAAGAATTGTAAAGGAAACTCTAAATGATATGTGAAAAAATAGAATCTACCACTTCTAAGTTTCAGAGGAAATTCATGGAAAAGAAGAAACTTAAAATAATATGCTGCAATCACAGAATCTATTACTTTAAAGTTTCATTAGGAGTTTGTGAAGAGAGAGGAGATGAGGTGAAGGAGTGCAAATTAAGGTGATTGAACTCTTACTCACAAATGTCATTAAGAGATTGATTGCTACATTACTTCACTTCATTCAAGCAGGAATAGACACAGAGTGAAACAAGAAATACATATCAACATCAACAGGTGTAGGAAACTTGATCTTCTTTCATTAATTTCTCATATAATCTAGTTCTAAAATAACAGTCATCCAGAGGTCCAAAAATTGGAACCCCTTTTCTTTATTTGTATATAATTAAATAAATCATAGTGGTTTGTAACTACTGAACTTATTGAAGCTATTGGACTACCTAAACTGTTAACATTAATTGGAAAATCATAGTTGAGAAAGAAAATTAAAGCTAGAAATTTCATTCGTTTTGCTAAAACTGTTGCTGTTGATGCTTCCTCTCGAAGTTCCAAGGTGGCATTTCTGGTCATGATTCAATGGCTGCACATATCTTAAATGATGCCTCAGTGCCCGATTTGACACAGTTTTTGTGCCCCAAAAAGTGACGCTATACACTTTTCTGCTAGGCTCTTCCTATGCCCTTGTGCTTCAAACGCTGTTAATCATATCACCTGCTACCCAAATCTGTCTCTTCTCCTTTGTTCTGCTTCAGGTAACTTATCCGACATTGTTTGCCATGTTCTTCCTATTTCTTCCTTGCCAAGGTGTTTCACCGATTTCACGTTATAACGCTATTTTCTTCCTCCGACACAGTTTAACACATGAAAATGACTTAGTTCCGGACCCGAAAACCTTTGGAATTCACTTTTGAAACCGCGTTGCATCTACCTACACATCGTACTTTAGATACTTTAGCAATTATCTCCCGCGGTTATCCTTTAAAATTTACTACTTACGACTTGCGATCGGGCCCCACTGCTTCACATATCACACTTCGGCGCTTTTAACATTTTGCTCCACACTTAGTTTTTAAGACTTGTGATTTGCATTATGCACTCAGGTCCCATCGTCATCACACTTTGGTGAATTTATATCTTACCTCTGAACTTATTTGTTAAAACTTGAGATTTGCGATCGGTCCCCACCACATCGCATATGGCACTTTAGTACTTTTAACATTTACCTCCCGTGCATATCCTTTGAAACTTGCAATTGGCGGTTTGTGATTTGATCTCTGTCATTTATCTCTCCGCCCCAGTTCTACGCTTTGATACCGGCCATTTGTTTCTCCCTTTGCGCCTCCTCAAAAAATCTTAAGTGTCTAAGGGAAATATTCCATTTCTCTATCTTCTATTTTTTGAAAGTAAAGGGCGTGGCCTCCAGCTATAACCATGTAATTTCTTCATTGAAACCTGAAACCACTTGTGGGGGAACTTAAGCTATTTTTGAAATTTGAAGAGAGTGTTCCCATAGTTGGTGTCATCTGTCGATTTGCGGGTGAGAAAATTTAACGAGACCACTTGCGGGGGCACTCCTTGGTATAAATCTCATGTAATTTGTGCTCCTGGGTTTTCGTTGGATCTGGGTGCAATTCGAACTGTTCTGCACGTGAATGAGCCCAACTCAACCCACATTCACATCTCATCACGTAATGTTAATGTACCAACAGATAAATCAAAATTATTCTTTAACATACAATATTTTACCTTTTCTAACATATATGCTTCTTTTGGTGTTTTTGAAGTATATTTCAAAGGTAAATGCAAATGAGCCACAAAAAATCTCATCCACTAAAAACTGTGAGAGATCCTTTGTCTCTTCTATGGCCACAACAATGGCATCACCTTGATGGCAGACTTCTTAAAAAATTCTCAACTATTCTCCTTTCTTGAAGTGTCTCACCATGAGACCTGATTTGGGTAACCAACCCAATCACATGTGTAAATAATGAGTCTATATTCTCAGACTCTTCCATGTATAATGTTTCAAAATCTCTTCTCAAAATTTGTAGTTTTGTTGCCTTCACCTTTACCATGCCTTAGTAAGTTTTCTGGAGGGTATCCCATGCCTCCTTGGACTTCGTTGCTGCTGCAACCATTAGGAAAATACTTTCATGCACAACTTGAAAAATATAGAAGAGGGATTTCGAGTCTTTCTTCTTATTTTCCCTCAACAAATCTCTTTCTTCTTGTGTCAAAGTATTGTATGCAGCTACATCTACTGGTTCTTGGAATCCATTCTCCACCAGCCCCCAAATATCTTATGAGGAGAATAGGACCTTCATTGTAATAGCCCAATAATCATAATTATTCCCATTAAACTATGTTATTTGTGGATTAGTCAAGCTTGTGCTTGATGCTTCCATTTTCACTATGTAAACAAAAAACCTTCTCACTGTTGGAGAATTTTCTTCTCAAAACAAACTTTCAGCTCTTCAGTAAAGAACACTTTCATTCACTGAGAGTCTAAACCTGCTCTGATACCAAGTTGGAAAATATGGTATGCTCCTATATCATGTCAAGAACATACACGAATGTGAGAAGCTCAAAGTAACAGGGGAATTCATTTTTCCCTCAATGCATAATTTACACAGAATGCGGAAATTAAATAAAAGAATGACAACGCAATTGCACAATATTACTGAGACACACACAGACATAAAAACCAAATATAATTTTGTTTCATTTCTTATGCTTCAGTGGGTTTCTCTAAATATTTTTCTCCTTACAAAAACATATGAAAAACATCCTACTTAATACAAAAAGGTAGAGCCTAAAAATTCAATACTAATTCAATGCTGAAATGGACGGGTAACCACCAATCATCCTTGTACCGTGAAAGGCTTGTTCCTTCATAAAAACAGTGCACAAAACGTTGTACGTCGTACTTGAAATCATTCAAGTTTTTTCTTTGAAACCATATCGCATCCGCACCCACATTTCATATCATATTTTGGCGATGTCAAAACTTAACTTGGGCACTATCCTTCTGAGCTTGTGAAATGTGATGCGCACACGTCGCCCATTTAAATTTCCGCATGGCACAACACTTAACCGTAGCAACTTAACGGAAAACTTAAGAACTTGTGATTGCGATTTGCGATGGTAGTATCGCATTGCACCATCGCAAGGTTTGGAAATGAAGAAAAAAGGTAAGGTCTAAAATGTGAAAAGTGCTAAACAATGGTCAATGTGAAACAAAAAAATGCAAGGTAAAGAAACAAAAATAAAAATTCATTGCAGAAATGGTAATGCAGTTGAGGGGTCCCACTAATATTGCATTGAAGGAGATTTATGTTTCGACAAGGCATTATGCAGAAAGGATTAAAATTTGCGAGATGTGTAGTGCGGGCAAGAGCTAGGTGAATATGGCGGGAAAGGGAATTAAATGCAAAGTGATGGTTGGGTACAATTTTTGAACATTACGAAGATTTGCGTGAAGTGAATAAGCTTGCAGACTTGTGCTTGTACTTTTGTGCAAAAACATTTAACTCAAATGTGGTTGCTGCCAGTTTATTCATGGTGGTGGTTAGGAGTATTTTCCAACAGGGATTACAATATTGTCAACGCCATTATAAAAAAAAATATCCCACATATAAACCACCAAAGGAGCTCCAAACCATTTATAAGCATAGATAAATCAACCCTTTCCCAAGGTAGGTTACGAACGCTCTCTTAATGTGACATAGTAATCGCATATTCGAAAGAAGTGAATTTTTTGTAAGAAACAAGAAGGTTTGCAGGTCGGGCTTCTTACAATAAAGAAGTTCTACAGGTCGAGCAATGGGGAAGCAAGTCCTAGAAAGATAAAATTAGATAAACAACTAGAAAAATTCATCAGTTGACCAGTTGGACTCAATAATATCTATGCAAACATTTTCCAGGTCCATGTTTGTGTGACATATAGTGAACATTTGCATGTCCATGTTTACTCAATAATAGCCATGGAAACATTTCCCATGCCCATGTTTTTGTTACATATAAACACTATGATCAATGTGCATGTGAAAGAAAACATTGGAGTCCATGTCCATGTTTACTCGATAATAGCCATGCAAAAATTAACTCAATAATAGCCATGCAAACATTTTCCATGTCCATGTTTGTGTGACATACAAACACTATGATCAATGTGCATGTGAAAAAGACATAGACGCTATGATCAGTGTGCATGTGCAAGAAACCATTGGAGCCCATGTCTATGTTTACTCAATAATAGTGATGCAAACATTTTCCATGTCCATGTTTGTGTGACATATAAACGCTATGATCAATGTGCATGTGGAAGAAACCACTCAAGCTAATACTCTACTGCATCTAGGTTTTCTTCTCCCACCTCTTTCATATAGGCCTATACTATAAGCTACGAGTTATGGTCTCAAAATTCCAGCAATAGCGAGCCAAATATATAAATGCAATATTTTGATGTGATTTCTTGTGTTCCTCTTTTAATTAGATAGTGAGAAAAATATATAAATGCAATATTTTGATATGGTTGCTTGTGTTCCTATTTTAATTAGATAGCAAGCCAAATATTTGAATGCAATATTTTGATATGGTTGGTTGTGTTCCTCTTTTAATTGGTTTTCACATTTTTGTAAACACAGTTGTTGTGCAACAAGTTCTATTTCCATGAAAGTTAAACTCAGGATGGGTTAAAGACTCAAACTGCAATGCTTTGTGTTCGAGTTTAAAGAAGATGAATGTAACCCAAATGCTGAGCTTAAATTTTCTCCTTAGAAATTTATATGAAAAATAACACTAATACTAGGCAACCAAAACAAATATTTGTTGGTAATATTGTCATTTATGGAAAAGGAGTAGAAAGGAGTAGCACCAGAATTATCATTGAGAAAAAAGGAGCAGATTAGGATTAGCTGGATTATAAAGGAGCAATAAGGCAAAGAAGACATAATTTAGGTGGAGAAGCATAAAAGAGAGGCAGAGGAGCAGAAAAGAGTAAAAGAGAGGTAGGGGAGAAAAATTAGAGGCAAAGGAGAAAAGAAGAGGAGCAGCAAAGAGGCATGGATCAACACCAGAATTATAATTAAGGAAAAGGAGTAGATAGGAGTAGTAAAAAGGAAAGGAGAAATATAAGAATATTTATCAAGGAGCAAAGGTAACAAAGGCAGCAAAGGGAGAAAAGGTAGCAAAGCATCAAAGGCATCAAAGGAGCAAAGGCAGCAAAAGAGCAAAGGAAGCAAAGGCAGCAAGCTTGGGTCAAGTTGTGAACATATTGAATCAAGTCATGTACGAGTGGGAAAATTTTTGAACGTGCTAAGAAAAGTAATGAACGCATTCAAAAAATGGAGAAATTCATGAACACACGGGTCAAGTTTGAAAACTAGTTTGAAGGTTGAGAGATGGATGGTTAAGATCAAATCGCAGTATTGAAGTGGAGGATGGACAGACAAGATCGTGCCATAGAGTGAAGTAGAGATTGATGGTTGAGATTATATCATGAACGTAAAGTAGGAGAACGGATGATTGAGATTATATCACATTCAGCCATAAGATTGTTAGCGCACATCGCTATCGGTGAATTTTATATTTATATGTTAAGTTATGGAAAATTAACTGTTTTAAGTTGCGATGCGATAAGAAGTGGGGTTTGCAATCAAATATCGCATATGATAAGAGGAACCTTGTTATTTATATGAGCTAAATCCTGTGACATGCGATAAGGTATTCACAGCGATTTGTAAAATCACAAAATCACAAACATTGCGATATGGTTAAAACTGCAATATTACGATGGGATGATTTGAGATGATGTGACAGTGATGTGGCAATGATGTGTCAGTGGCGTGCCAATGATGTGGCAGTGACGTGGTAGTGGCATGGCAAGGTGACATGGCATGATGATGTGGACCTGGCCCGTGTATAACACATTGCAAGCTCAGGAGGATAGGCACTCAAGAATCATATTAAAATGCAGAAGTGTGAAATGTGATAAGAGTACCAGATGCGATGTAGTTTCGATGAAAAATTCTAAATTTCAAATCCGGAGGTATAAGGTTTCCCTTTGAGAAATCACATCAGGGTTTGGAAGAGCTATGCATAAAAAGAAACACATAAGAATGCTGAAGTGTGAAGTGCGATAATGAGGAAGATGTGATGCAGGTCAATGATGAAGCCTAAAGGATTTCAAGTTCGGGAGTAAGGGTTTTCCCTGTGTTAATTCACATCAGAGAGAAATGGAGGACTATAATGTAAAACAAAGGTAATGTCGAAATGCGATAAGTGACTGTACGCGATATTGTACAAAGGTAAATATTAATATGTCTCAAGTCTAGTCTAATGACGGTTTATGAAGAAAAGTTTGAACGTGGGCAGAAGGAGACTCGGGTAAGTGACCCGACATAGAGAAAAGGAGCAGGTGAATGCTAAACACTACGGGCACGAATAGAAGAGGTAGAGTCGAGAAAAAGGAGATATGGTGGCACTGTTGGAAACATGCCGGCTTGGTCGAGTCGGGCCAAAAAGCGTTTGTGCAGAAATGTTATGATATAACTGTAGAAATATAAAGGATAGTGACAACAACAGAAAGGACAAACACACAGCGAACCAAGAGCTGAAATGGATGAGTGAAGTATACTTGTTGTAACTGTAAATGTAAAATCACTGATTATTTTATATTGTTTGTGATGCAAAGGAAAGTCTTCGTAGGCATATGAAAAACTCCAATGAACATTGTAATGATTATTTCTGATGTAATAACTTGAATTGAAGTGTAAGGAATCGAATGGGTGGACGTCATAGGGTCAGGTCTATTCACTTCATATTCCCTAGAGAATGCAAACAGTTAGGTAGTTATCTATATAAAATAGGTAATATCTGTGTGCACCGAGAGGTTATATACAGAGTAACAGAATTGAAGAGAGCTGAATAATGTAAGAGAGCTGCAGAAGGTGAGAGAGAGGAAGAATTAGGGAGATTTGACAGAGATTTTGTGCACATCGGGAGTTGATATGAAGAATATATAAAGGCTAAAGAGGTAACAGTGGAGAAAGAGTATATTAGAGCTGATATCCAGGTAAATCAACATTTTAGTTTCATGTTGAGTGAGGGGATTGCAGTATCCTTTCAAGTTGTAGCTTGATAAATTTCCAGTCGGAGCTGGTTGAGGTAGGAGCCTCCTATGGGTTGTAGCCTGCAGAAAATACATGGGAGTTGGTGCTTCCATTTCAAGTTGTAGCTTCATAGATGTCCAGTTTGAGTTGGTTGAGGTAGGAGTCTCCTGTCGGTTGTAGCCTGCAGAAAATACATGGAATTTGGTACTTCCATTTCATGTTGTAGCTTGACAGATGTCTATTTGGAGTTGGTTGAGGTAGGATCCTCCTGTGGGTTGTAGCCTGCAGAAAATACATGGGAGTTGGTGCTTCCGTTTCAAATTTTAGCTTGATAGATGTCCAGTTGGAGCTGGTTGAGGTAGGAGCCTCTTGTGGGTTGTAGCCTGTAGAAAATAGATGGGATTTGGAGCTTCCTTGCTAGTTGTAGCTTGCAGAAATTGAGGTAGGAGCCTCTCGTAGGTTGGAGCCTACAAAAAATAAGTGCTGACATGGAGTAGGAGCTTTCCTTTGCATCATAACAATAATAATATGTGGTTTTATCCCTTATGGGTTTCCACTTATATCTAGTGTCTATGTGCTTGAAGATTACATGTTGATGTGATGTTTTAATCTTCTTAATTACTTGTTGTCCACACATTCATTTTATTGATTCATTATGTATTAAGATGCTTATAAAATGAAGTAGTTAATGGGTGTAAATAAAATAGTTTTAAATGTCCATGAATGTACTAAACTAATTCAACTCCCCCCCCCCACTCTTAGTTTAACTAAGGGTTCATAAATTGGTATCAAAGTCAGTTCCTATGGTGTAAGCCTAATAGCTTGAAGGAGATCTGGCTGAGTCATTAACTATCAAAATGTACCCATGTTGAGTACAACAAACTTTATTGAATGGAGAGATAAAGTTAAAATAGATTTAATGGCTTATGAACCTGAGGTATGGAAGCTTGTATGTCATGGTTACCACACACACTCTCCCTCTTTGCAAGAACAATAGCGAAATGCCAAGGCAAGATGTGTGATATATAAAAGTATTCATAAGAAGGATCTTGATTCAATAATGCATTTAACTTATGAAAAAGGAATCTAGAATAGATTGCATCTCATGCATGAAGGAGACACTAGTGGTGGAATTTTCAAGAAGGAGAAGATAAACAAGAAGAAGAAGAAAAATTCATTTCAAAAGGAAAAAGGTCAATCAAATGAGATACCTGCTAGGGTGAATGGATGGAAAGTACAGTTGAAGAAAAATCCAAACTTGACACAACCTTGACTGAAATAGAAAGATTGAAGAATGAAAACAAAGACCTTCAGACACTGGTGCAAATATGTGATGAGAGAGAATGTGAAGATAAGGAAGAAATTGTTGGCCTGAAGGCACAACTTGAAGAAGCAAGGCGTTTAGGGAGAATGATTAATAACCAGATCAAGGAGAGAGATATATAATATGAAAGACTAGAGTCTGAAATCATTTCAGATGGAAGACAACTAGATGAAGAAGAAGCTAAATTTGTTAGAAGATTGGACAGAGTCACAGGTAAGCACAAAGGTAAGCTTCCATTCAAGTGCTTTACCTATGGAAGAGTGGGCCAGTGTGCCTCAAAATGTCCCAATAATATAACACATAATCAGTCTAAAGGAAAAGAGAAAAGAAACTCCTACAATATGCAGAAAGGGAAGAAATTTAAGAGAAAAACATTTTTTGCCCGGTAATATAGCAGTGTGTCTGAAAGCTCAGATGAATCCCCAGATGAATATGGAATCTTAGAATTTTCATTAATGGTTATGGATGATCTTGAATATTATCCTCTAGAATCTGAAGAATAAGTTAAGGTAGACCTTAAGGGGGATTTGCCTTAAAGGAAATTGAAAGGCTTAAACTTAAGAGTAAGAAACAGAAACAGATTCTTTTGAAATATGAAAAAACAGAACCAAATCCAGATGACCTTATTAAATTTAAAGTTGAACTAGAAGAATCAAGGAAAATAGAGGATATTCTTAAAAGGGAAATAAAGGAGAAAAATCAGGAGAGTGAAAATCTAGAATACATGGCAAGCATGAGGAAGAAATCATAAAAGGCCCAAATTGAATTAACTATGAATATTCCTCAAATGAAAAGCTCTGTATGGCTGGAAAAGATAATAAATTCTCAAGGATCTCCTCTTATAAAGGCTGGGATAGGCTATAAAGGAGAAACCAATAATTCCAAGGTAGAGGGTAACAAGGATATCGGTTTTGTGAAAGCTGTAATAAAGGAAAATGATAACTCTCATCAATCTGGGATTATTTCAGCTAGAAGAATGATAAAATAAAGGAGTAGGTTGTGTAAGCAGCTCAGAGATGAGATTGCCTCCATGGATAACTCGGATAAGGCATACATTGAAAGGGATGGTGAAGCAGCTCTAAAAGGATCCACAGAAGTGGAAGCCAACAAGAACTTGATGTGTAATGAAACAATCAGAAACAAGTAGCAACATCAAGAGACAAATAATGAGAGGAAGAAGCAAGCAGTTGCAAAAATCTCAGTTGTTCCTAAATATGAATTGAACAAGTTTGGAAGATATCAAAGGAGGTTATTTCCTCATATCAAAAATATCACATGTTTCTCTTGCCATAAACTAGGACATATTTCAGCACATTGTAAGAAAAGGCATATCAACTTTAACCAACAAAATATGTAGCAAATGAGAAGACCCCCTCAAGCAAGAAAATGGAAAAGACAATCTTTCACCAGGCACACAAATCATTTCTGTGGCTATTGTTATTCATGCAATGACTTTGGACATGTAGCACCTCAATGTAAGACAAATAAAATCAAGGTTAACCAACAAAAGATGCAACAAATGAGAAGACTACCTCAAGAAAAAAAAATGGAAAGGAAAGCCTTTCACTTGGTACATAAATCATTTCCAAGGCTACCGTTATTCATGCAATGAATTTGGACATAAATCTGTTGAATGGAAACTATGTTAAAAAAGGAGCAAAAAATGTTATACATCAGCTCAAACGTACCTAGGTAAAATAAGATGTTATGTATGCCACAAATTTGAACACAAAGAAAATGATTGTAGGCCGCCATATAAATTAAATGACTCTAGAAATTTTATGGACCCAAATCAAATTATACCAAACTGTGAATCAAAAGGAGATGAAGATATTATGAGGAACCCTAACAAAGTATGGAAGAAGAAGAAAAAGGGGGAGCCTGTTACTTCAATAACATAATGAATCCATCAGAGAGTCAGGGGGAGTTGCTTAAGGAAGAAACATAAATATCCAGTTAGTGATAGACAAGAAGTAGCATCCCAGGGGGAGATCAGTTCATAAAATTCCCCATAAGAGTTGTCAAAGAAGAGCTGCTTGGAATAAGAATAACTAAAAGTTCAGGAAGGGAAAGAAAAATTCCTTTAGAAGAGAACTATAGAGGAAGAAGGACACCTGAAGCATTCAATAGCCAAACAATTTAAAGGAAGAAGAGAAAGAAGCAAGCAACCATGGTGGTAAAGGGAACATTAGTCATGAACTTGGAAACTAAGAGGATGATTACACTATGTGTTTCTGTGCAAGTGTTGATAATGAAACACATTCTTTTAAGAAGGATGAATAAGAAAAGTGTTATTATCATTATATCATTACAAATTTCCATCCCAAGTGTTATTATTGGAGTAGTGGTATGATACAAGTCCTCGGGATAGGAATATTATGGTATGCATCATCATGGTAGTAAGGCAGAAATACATCAAGGAAGTAGTCCCAATGTTATCTACATTATAATATGTGTGGATTAAGTTCTGGTTGCTTTGATTAGTGCAAAGTATCTTCTAGTTTCTAATGCTGGAGAATGTCGAGCTGCATTACCAAAGCATGGCAAGGTCAGTAAAATGTCAAAGCATCATTATCTTATGTCAGTTGATGTGTTATGTTGAGCACTGAAGAATCACGTAGTTTTGGGTATGAATGTCCTCCTTTTCAAGTTAGTATTGATATAATTTCAAGGCCTCTTTCTTAAGTCATCCATAAGCTTGTTAAAGTTTGTCTGATGAAACTTCAAGTAGCCAAATTGAAGATGTTTCCGGAAGAACATTGTGATAAAACAATTGATTGATCTTGCATCTCCACCAGTACAAAATTTTAATGATGCCAGAATCAGATTCTGTATATTGTTGATTTTTTTTTATAACAGTGGAGAGATCAATGCAAATAACTGAGAGTATGAAGGGTATCGTAAATATGGCTATATGTGTGAGCCGAAGTGAGAAATACCTCATGGATTATCAATGGGTATCATATTATCTCGTGGCCTTGGATGCATAGACACTTTTGGCATAAGTGTATAGCATAGAAATCAGATATATCAAGCTCTAACCATTAGTATTCCTTAATAATGTGTTACACCTAAAAATTATGTAACTGTGGTATGTGGGTGAATTTTAGAATCCCTTATAAGAAAGTATGAGCAACTGGCCTATGAACCAAGTTATGTGCAAAGACATCCTTGAATCAACAACGAAATCACTATGTAATCTGGCAGTAAAGGTGAACCATGGTTGCAAAAAATATATTGGCATCATCATATTTAAACATATGTGTACTGTAGATGTGTATTTCAGAAGAAGACATATTCCATCTACACTCTTGCTCAACATATATGTATCTCAGATGAAGATCATAATGTAGACTGAAGTATATTTGGAGCAGACTTTATGTATCGTGTGGAACATTCTCAATATTTTAGTATTATTCCAATGATGGATTTCTTATTATATAAGCAGTGTACATTTTTTTCTATGGAGTGTCCTTATCATCAATTTCAACATTATACAAATGCAAGGAGTCTGTGCTTTGGGATGGTATCAACTTACTTTGTATATACATACAAGTTCAATGATTCCCAAAGTCTTCTCCCAACAATGCTTATAGACCAAATGGAATAGGAGTCCCAGCTAGGTATGTGGAGAGAATGAAGAATGCTTATGTAGAACTCTAATAATGTAATGATTGAAAATACACTAGAAAAAGGTGTAACCCTTTTCCATTGATGTCAAAGGGGGAGGAAAAGCAAGCAAAGGAAGATAGAAACTTCTCAGAATGAAAGGGGGAGGAAGTGTTTCCATCAATGTCGAAGGGGGAGAATGTTGGAAATATTGTCATTGATGGCAAAGGAGTAGAAAGGAGAAGCACCAGAATTATCATTGAGAAAAAAGGAGCAGATTAGGATCAACTGGATTATAAAGGAGAAATAGGGCAAAGAAGACAAAATTTAAGTGGAGAAGCATAAAAGAGAGGCAGAGGAGCAGCATTAGAGGCAAAGGAGCAAGGCAGAGGAGCATCAAAGACACATGGATCAACACTATAATTATCATTAAGGTAAAGGAGTAGAGAGGAGCAGTAAAAAGGCAAGGATCCACATCAGAATCTTTATCAAGGAGAAAATTAAGGCAGGAAAGGCTTCAAAGGCAGCAAAGAAGCAAAGACATCAAAGGAGAAAAGGCAGCAAAGGAACCAAGCTTGGGTCAAGTCATGAACGTATTGAATTAATTCATGCACAAGTTGGCATATTCGTGAACGCACTAAGACAAGTAATGAACGGGTTTAGCAAATGGATAAAGTCATGAATGTGCAGGTCAAGTTGGAAAACTGAGTTGATGGTTGAGAGATGTATGGTTAAGATCAAATTGAAGTATTGAAGCAGAGGATGGACGAACAAGATCGTGCTGCAGAGTGAAGCGAAGATTGATGGTTGAGATCATATCGTGAACATAAAGTATGAGAACGGACGATTTGGATTATATCACATTTTTCCATAAGATTGTTAGCGCACAACACTATCAACGATATTTATATTTATATGTTAAGATATCGCAAGTTAATTGTTTTAAGTTGTGATGTGATAATAAGTGGGGTTTATGATGCAATGTGATCGAATATCACATATGATAAGAGGAACCTTCTTATTTCTATGAGCTAAATCTTGCGACATGCGATAAGGTATTCACAGTGATTTGTGAAATCAAAAGATCACAAACATTGCGATATAGTTAAACTTGCGATATTATGATGGGATGATTTGAGATGACGTGGTAGTGATGTGGCGATGATGTGGTAGTGACATGGCAACATGATGTGGCACAATGACATGGAAATGATGTGGATCTAGCCCACATATTGTACACTGCAAGCTCAGGAGGATAAGCACTCAAGAATCGTGTTAAAATGTCAAAGTGCGAAATGTGATAAGAGTACCGGATGTGATTTAGTTTCAAAGAAAAATTATAAAGGATTTCAAATTTAGAGGTATAAGGTTTCCCTTTGAGAAATCGCATTAGGGTTTGGAAGAGCTTTGTATAACAAGAAACAAACAAGAACGCCAAAGTGCGAACTGCGATAATGAAGTGGACGTGATGCAGGTCAACGTTGAAGCCTAAAGGATTTCAAGTCTGGGAGTATGGGTTTTCCCATTATTACATCTCATCGAAGAGAAAAGGAGGATTATAATGTAAAACAAAGGAAACGCCGAAATGTGATAAGTGACAGGACGCAATATCGTACATAGGTAAATATTAATATGTCTCAAGTCTAGTCTAACGATGGTTTATGAAGAAAAGTCTGAACGCGGGAAAAAGGAGACTCAGGTAAGTGACCTGACACAGAGAAAAGGAGAAGGTGAAGGCTGAACGCTACGGGCATGATCATAAGAGGCAGAGTCAAGAAGAAGGATATATGGTGGCACTGTTGGAAACATACCAGCTGGGTCGAGTCGGGCCAAAAAGTGTTTGTGTAGAACTGTTATGATATAACTGCAGAAACATAAAAGACAGTGACAGAAGAAGAAAGGGAAAATGCATAATGAGCCAAGAGCTGAAAGGGCTGAGTGAAATATACTGATTGTAGCTGTAAATTTAAATGCATTGATTATTTTATATTGTTTCTGATGCAAATTAAAAATCCAATGAGTGCTGTAATGTTTATTTCTGATGTGATAACCTGAACCGAAGTGTAAGGAATCGAATGGGTGGAAGGCATAGATTCAGGCTTGTTCACTTTGTATTCATGTAGAATGAAAAAAATCATGTAGCTATCTGTATAAAATAGGTAATATCCATGTACATAAGGAGGTTAGATAAAGAGCAATGGAATTGAAGAGAGTTGAAGAATGTAAGAGAGCGGAATAAGGTGAGAGAGCGGAAGGATCAGGGAAAGTTGATAGAGATGTTGTGCACATTAGTAGTTGATATGAAGTGGATATAAAGGCTGAAGAGGTAGCAGTGGAGAAGGAGTATAATAGAGCTGATATCTAGGTAAATCTGCATTTTAGTTTGATGTTGGGTGAGGATATTGCAGTCTCCTTTCAAGTTGTATCTTGATAAATTTCCAATTGAAGCTCGGTTAGGTAGGATCCTCATTTGGGTTGTAGCCAGCAGAAAATACATGGCAGTTGGTGCTTCTGTTTCAATTTGTAGCTTGATATATGTCCAGTTGGAGCTAGTTGAGGTAGGAGCCTCTTTTGGGTTGTAGCCTACAGAAAATACATTGGATTTGGTGCTTCCATTTCAAGTTGTAGCTTGATAGATGTCCAGTTGGAACTCATTGAAGTAGAATCCTCCCGTGGGTTGTAACCTTTAGAAAATACATGGGAGTTGGTGCTTTCATTTCAATTTGTAGCTTGTCAATTTGTAGCTTTAGATTTCTGGTTGAAATTTGGTTGAGGTAGGAGCCTCCTGTGGGTTGTGACAGGTGGGGTTGGAGCTTCCTTGCAAGTGGTAATGAGGGTGAAGGTAAGTCACTGGAGTTGAGCCTACATAAAATTAGTGGTGAGAGTGAGTAGGAGCTTGCCTTTGCATCACAAAAATAATAAGATGTTTTTTTCTCCCTTATGGGTTTCCACTTATATCTGGTGTCTATGTGCTTGATGATTATGTGTTGATGTGATGTTTTAATATGCTTAATTACTTTCTTTCCACACATTCAGTTTGTTGATTCATTATGTATTAAGCTACTTATAAAATGAAGTAGTTAATGGGTGTAAAGAAAAGAGTTTTAAATGTCCATGAATGTACTAAACTGATTCACACCCCCCTCTCTTTTTAGCTAAGGGTTCATCAATCTCAATATATGATAATCCATATTCCTATATTTTTGCGCTTGATGTATAAGAAAAATTTTCTTCCCATAAGGAAACCAGTAAACAATTCCCGTGAAAAAGAGAAATTGATGAGACCGTTACTAGCATTTAGATTATGGAAGGAGTTTTTATATCCAAAATTAAGCTTTATCAACAAAAAATGATGATACTTCATTATAGTTTTAGTAAAAAAATAATGCAATAAACACATCTTTACAAGATAATTATTCCAAATAGAGAATTGAAAAAATAAAAATTGACAAGCTAAGAATCTACTTATGGCAGTAAATTTCTGGTATTTGATCTATTTAGAATGAGATCCCAACACTCTCAACGTGAACAACAATGAATATTCCATGGGAAAGAAAAATAATTTGTAATGGACTATAAATTCTTATGTGCACATTTCTTTAAAATGTACATAATACCTTCACCATAAGGGCAATGTTAATAGTGTTTAGTAACTGATTTTTTAAAGAAAAACATCAAGTTGATTCTCATAGTTTAAGTAATACCTAGTCGACGGTCGATCCAAATTCCCAAAAAGTTAAATTCTATTCAGATACCAAAAATACTAAATGAGATTCAATGCTGAATTCCAACCACATCACTAGTAAAAAATGATGAAATTAATGACCAGGTGACTAAAAAAGTTACTCACCGCTATTATTTCAAGTGAACTACTACTAAATTTGAGCAATTTTAAGTAACCGAACTAAAAATGACTAACTTAAATGACTAATTTAGTCTAGGAATTAAATATACGACTAGATAATAAGTGACTAAACTAAAAACGACTAACTTAAATGACTAATTTAGTCCAAGGATAAAATACATGACTAGATAATAAGTGACTAAACTAAAAGAAACTAACTTAAATGACTAATTTAGCCTAGGCTCAAAATATATGAGTAGATAATAAGTGAGAAAATTAATAATTATTAATGTAAATGACTATTATAGTCCAAAAATAAAAATATGACCAGTACAACAAGTATATCAATTAGTCATTTATGTCAATAATTTTTAATTGTGTCACGCCATAAATGGAAAATTGCAATTTTGATATTGAAGTGTTACATTTCACTACAAGATTCTCTGAATCCATCTGCAGTGTTAAAATTCTCTCAGTTGTGTCCAATACTCTTTCCATTAGGTTTTTGATAAGTACTGGATGACAGTTCTCCAAGAAACATTAATGTTGGATACCCTACCCCTCATTTACCTCAGAGTGATCATACCCATGATTCCCTTTGCCACCATGGGTTCCTGATCCGCCCCGACGACTGATCGGCCGCTCGCACCCTGTCCCGCCCAGCTCGCCCAATCACTACACAACACTCGCATAACACCGAACTTGCTCACCAACACAACTTCGCCTGAGGCCTTTGAATCGTCTTCCCGCTATGGGGCACACACCCGTTTAATGTTGTCGCTCGTCGCCTCTGCCAAAAAGCACGACTCTGCCCATCGCTACACGACACGCCCAAGGTGGGCGTTCACCAATATGGCGCTCCCATTGCACATCACTGTCGCACATACTCGAGTTGGGTGCCCATCGTGCCCCCCACCACTCCGTCGTCGCGACACTAACTCGAGGGTGTGACACTCCCTCATCCTCGCTCCACTTGTATTTACTCATGCAAAATGCCTTTCACGTGTTGCTCAAACCTCACTCCCATTGGAGAGTGTATGAACCTTTGTTATAATAATAATAATAATCTAATTTTAAGGTCACGTTGACCAAGCCAAACACCAAATTGGTGTATGAGACCCCCTTGTGTATGGAATAAGGGACCCACCTCTGCGTAGCGATTTGACTACTAAGTCTACGAAGACATACATACTCTACCCCTTTTGGTTTTGAACCTATGACCTCTTAGGAGGAAACACATGCTCTTAACCATTAAACCTACTCAAGCTATAAATACTCACACACATATAAAATTTATTTATAATATGTTTAATATACATATATTGTGCGACATCAATTTAACATTTGATATGAACCCTAATTAATTTATTAAAATAATAAATATCAATATTTATATTTTATTGAATTTATTAAAATATTAATTATCAATCTTTATATTTTATTTATTTTAATTATATTATATAAAATTAAATTTTAAATATATTGTGATTTTATATTTAATTAATAATTAAAATAATAAATATTAATATTAATATTAATATTTTAATTATTAAAAAAAAATTGTCTTAAGATTTGTAAAATGTTTGATGGCATGCCACATTCAAAAAGTCGAAGTCCGGGAGATTTCAAAAGTCGAAGTCAAACATGGGCATGGGTAGATTTCATTAAAAATATATATGAAATTCGAGACCAGTATGAAAGCCCAAAGTCAAACTTAACACCGGTATGAAAGCCCAAGAAAACTCGTTGTTCTTAGAGGACTAGTTCAGGAAGACCAAGTTTTGAGGGCATGCCACATTCCAAGTCTGTCAAAAGTCGAAGTCAGGGAAAGATGAGGTTTTGAGTGCATGCCACATTCAAATTCTGTCAAAATTCGAAGTCCGGGAGAGGGCATGATTGATTTCATTAAAAATATATATGAAAGTAAAACTTGTCATCAGTATGAAAGCCCAAGAATAGAGGAAAATTGGTTGTTCTTACCCAGACTGGTTCAGGAAGATGAGGTTCTAGGTCTTTGGTGCCAAATTGTTGTAGTTGGTTCTAAAATTTAGATAAAAATTGGATGAAAATTGGATGTGCAGGTTATTTGGCGCAAAATTTTTTTGTTGGTGGGAGGATTTTTTCTGTTGGCGGGAGGGTTTTGAGGGTTTTGATATCATTGAGAAAAAATTAATAACGTGATTAAGTTTTTAGGGCTGGGAATTTTTTCTATATAATTACAGCTTTATCATGGATAAAAACCCATTAGAAAGAACTTGGAAGCTTTTGAAGAGGTGGGAAATAACAAATTCACAATTGAAGTTTTCGTACCCAGAGTCACAGGTTAGTTGGATTTTATATTTTTCTATTTCCTAGCTTTGTATTTGCTCTGTTTGTTTTAAGATATTGTTGATTCATACAAAATTTTTTGGGTAAGGATCGATTGGCAATGGATTTTTTTCATTTGTTCTATGATGTTGTTGGTTCTAGGATTTATGTTTTTGATGTTGATGGTTTTAGGATTTATATTTTTGATGTTGTTGGTTACATGATAATCAATAAATAATAAATGGATTCAAACGAATCACTTTGTCGAGTGATCAGTCCGTCGTAGGTAGTCACATCATTAAAGGAAGTGAATAAATATCATTTCCATCATTTCTAGGTGCAGAAGATATGTTTGGTCACAAGGCCTAGAAACCTATGCGTCCTCTTTCCCAACCTAGAATTTATCTACCATTCTTTGCTACCTCCGTGATATCACCAAGTTGCAAGTGGGATTTTTCCCTCAAAGTGTAATGGGATGCAGTGGCTCAGTGAAATAAATCCCAAACCCTCTTGGTCTAGCCTTCTATAGTCCTTATCTCATTTCTAGTTGTAAACATTTCTACCTTCTCAAGACAATAGGCATGGGTGTGATGGATTCGAGAGACATCTGATGGTTTTTGTTCGTTCTTCGCATACGTATTCCAACTAGTGTTACACTATATTTTTATACAACTCTCTCAGCTCAAACCCCATGAAAATATAAGTGTTTCTATGTCTATAATTGAAGAAATAAACATTTCAACCCGTGATGCTTTTAATGAGTTCAATCAGGAAATATTTTCACCATATTTTTCAATTAAATCTACCCCAAATTATGGTTGAGCTTTCCCATGATTCATAGGTTAGGCCTTCCCATTTGAAACCTCACTAGTTTGTTCAATGTGAGCGAGATCCGTTAAAAAAGACTTTAATAGGTCATGTCCAACTGAGGAGTATAATCGAGAAATAGTTATTAATGTCACTAGCTAGGATTCCTTTGATGGGATCATCCATATTTATCTCATCCTATCCAGTGTCTGGGCTCACATCTAAAGAAAAATATAGAATAAGTGGTAGGACCTATAGACTAATGAAATGATTTATCTAAATGAAATGATGTGTCTGAGAAATCAGAAATAAAACATCAAGTTATTAGTTCTGTAGATCTCTTTTTTTAGGTGGTAGAACCCATTCCCCACATTCAAATAAAAAGAGTATGCCTATACAATTTTGTCTTTACAGTCATCCAAAGAACCATGGCAAAAGGAGCCAGGTTTGTAAATGAAAAAAGAGTTGTTTGAACATGGAAACCAACATAAATTTTGTTATCTTCTTCCACATAAAATTTTCCTCATTTGTATGTCTTTTCCTTCCAAGAAAACCAATGTATATTTGGCATCTATTATTTCAAGTAGAAATTAAAGTATACATTGATTGTGCCTACGCATAAGAGCTCCTTCCAGAAAAATTCCTAATTATCATCAGATTCTGCAAAACATCCTTCTAATAAACGTTGAATATCAAAATGAAATTAAAAGCTATAGTGCTAACATTGCAGACAACCCAAAATAATATCTTAAAATTTCCTGTAAAATGATTTTAAAACAATATTTCTGTGAAATCTGAAACCAAAACCCTCCCTATGATTTGCGATGCATAATCCCTTTGTTGATTGCATGGGATCCTTTGAAAGATGATCTACCTAAGAATTATATTCAATGTGAACATGCTAAATAGAAATTGAATGAAAAGCTCCCTAGAGTTCTTTAACTTAATGCTGCCAGTGTGAGAGAACCAGACTATCCAATGGCAGAGAACCTTTAAAACTCTCATTATCACTTTCGAGTCTCCAGCAACTTGAAGATTTTGAACACCTTTAACCATAACAAATTTTAATAGGGACCAAAGGGCTACTGACCTTGCACGAATAATAGTACCACTACGAGTTCCAATCTTGAGTTAGAATTAATGATCACCAACAACATTATCACCCAACATTTGACATGCACAATAGAAATAATTCTAGGTAATATTAGGATTAAAAGAGGGCACATGCCTAAGGTTGAACCTAGAAGCCCCTGCTTTACGCAATTAGTCACACTTGTTATCATCATCTTATTTTCGTAAGTCTTCTCATCTTTGTTTCTAAGAACATATAAGATATTGGGAAAAATCTTGCCATCTTCTAGCAACATTGTCATCTAGTTTCAAGTGATTAGCGGAAGCTAATGTGCATCTTTGACCCATCTAAGATAATGTGAGTTGGGATTATTTGAGTTTGGTAACTGGGGTTCCTTTTCCAATTGAAGCAAGAGAAGGTTATTTTGGTTTCCATTATCAATGACCAAATATGCTAGTTTGTGCTTGATTTGACCATTCTATGTACAAAGAGCTTCCTTGTTGCTGGAAAGACTATCTTTGGGAATTAGCATCAAGTGTGGATCAATGTAGCTGGGGTTGTTGACATCAGCCTCTAAGTCTCCAACCTCTCATTAATGCTTATAAAGGAAGTGAACATTGCATTTAGGGTTGAGTTCATCCTATTCATTGTTGGTCAAGTTCATCTCAAGGAAGAACAAGTATAGTATTATGAAAGAGGTTGAAATCCTCTTTTTCAAGGGTCAATTTCAGTTTTTCCAAGGGGCCGAGTTCGCCACTCAAGAGGGCCATATTCAATCTTACACTCAATTGGCCGAATTCTCTAACAAAGGAAGTACAATAACCAGTCACAAGGGAGCTTGAATCCGGTCTTTGTCTTGTGGGTGTGTTTTTGGAAGGCATGATTGATATTTTTCTCATTTTTTGAAGTTCATACCTCCCGAGAGTGACATTGTGTTGAAGGACGAGTTACTAGACAAATTTCCTTGTTGGATGTAGCATTATTGTGGGTTGATCTAACCTCTTCTAGCTACTATCACAATCTCTGTGCATGGGTTATGAAGATGCCTTAATTACATGTGTGCGGAGTGTATCATTTAGGAGAAAAAGGGAGCCATAAATGTTGTTGATTTTGTACAATGAGGAAGAGCTGGTCGTACTTTAGAAATTAAGATCATAATTCAAGTGGTCAACGATGGTCCACTTATACCTTCAGAACTGATATTTTTCACTTATTTATAAGCCTCCAAACCAAGTTTTATTGCCCCTATTCGCTCACTGTATATGTTGATTTCGATCTAAAAAATGGACTATTTATGACTTGACACTATCTTCATATTTCCTTATATCAACAATGTATCACACTAAGTTCCATTTCGCTACTATAGAATCCAGATTCTAACGACATTGGTGCAAACTCATTCACCGTTCACAAATAGTTCTTCATGATTGTAGAATTCAACATCACAGTTTCCCGTTGCTTCTTTAACAGAAGCCTTCTCTATGAAAAGAGACTCCTCCATCTAGCTTATATTGTGAGGAGACTCTGTAAAGGCCAATTTGAAACATCCTATGTTATGCCTTTATAGTAATATCTAAATTTCAACTATTCATTTAAACCACTTCTACATTCAGTACCTTCTTTTCCATAATGACTTCAAAGTTGAAGAAGTCTAGGCTTCCAACATTGCCAGGTTCTTGTATGGTTATTTTGCATGGGCCTTTGGATAATAGTTAGCACTTGCCTCAACAATTGGGCTAAGGTTTTACCACAATATCATAAGCCACCATATAAATCCCACAATTTGGGCACATCATAAATTGTCATGGAAACTATATGATGTGGCTAAGGTTTCACTAGATTATCATAAGCCACCATATAAATCCCACAATATGGGCACATCAGACATTGTCATGGAAACATGGTTTCAAATACATTGTGGTTGATCTATTGTATTTTTTGTTTACCGTACTTTTCCTGATCATATTATGGGAAGTTGGACACTTGTGTAGTTTGTCTTAACTATTCAGCATTCCAAGCTTGACTGACCATTTTTCTGTTGTATCACACCTTCTTGTTCGATAGTGTTTGCAAGTGCAATGGCCTAGTGGAATTTTTGATTTGATGATTGGTGGCTACCGCTGTCCACTAGTAGTAAATGAAGCCTTCATTATTATTTTTTTTTCTGGGTTTTCTAATTTGCATCAAACATATGGGATTTTAACATTTTTTGTTTGTTTGTGATTTAATAATTTTTTTTTTCTATGTTTTTTGATCCTAACCTTGCCACCATTTTCCAGTTGTTGCAAGCTTCAATAATAAACTTTGAAATAATGACCTACAGAATCACTGAAGTTTCATTAGTTTTACTTCATTAGTGGTTGAGCATTCTCTCATAGCAAACTGTAGGTGTAGCAGAGATTTCCCTAACTTTTGGCCTATAAAACAACAGTTAGGCTGCCATTGGAAGAGTCAACAACTCTTCTCAAATGCATAAAGAGGATGTCATTTCATGATATGCATTGATATTAATTGAGTATCTACAGTTACTGTAGTCAATATATATATCAGAAAACTCTAGAATATTGAATATTAATAGATCATATATGTTACTACTGTAGACAACTGTAATAAAGTGTGAAACACACAAAAGAGACATTTATAATGATGCAACTATTTTTATTTCACCTTGGAAGTTTATACTAATACTTATTCCCTGAATTGCTGGTAGCATATTAGATATATTGCATGAAACATGTCAGTTAATTTAAGGTTGTCCTTTCCTGTTGTATGATTTGTCAGTTGTCTTGTTCTAATTTTTTTTCCCTAGCCAAACCCATCTGATAATAATAGAGATCTACTCTTAATTTATTTATAGTGATATCCTCATTGGTGCTTTGCGGTTAGGAGTGTGGTGGAAACTGAAGCTTAATTGTGGGCATTGATTGTATTAACTCTAATTTTCCTGCCTCTAGTCTGTCAGCAATTATTTTTCTAATTGTCTGAATACAAGATGTTACTTCACAAGTTCTTGAGATATTTCTTGAGAAAGCAATTCTCTTTATATCATAGTGTGCCGTTAGTTCCTCCTCAAAAATATATCTTCCTCTAATGTGTTAAGCAAACAATGGTAAAAGCGAAATAGAGCTCTCATTCTCTCCTAATAGCTTACGCATCAAGATGGCTAATGTTTAGTGATCTGTATCAAGTCTTGTGCTATAATCATAACTCCATTGAAGTTATATGACAGGCCCAAAGCCCTTGTATCCACTAGAATAAGTTTCCTCATCTAATAATCACATTTAACACTAGAAGAGAACCAAAAATTGTAAGCTATACCTATCCTTAGTCACATCGAACTTTTTTGCCAATATGGGATTTGCAAAGAAGTTGGAAATGATTGAGATATATTCTAGCATACTCATGAGATCTTGGAAGAAAATTTTACTTATGACAAGTTCAATTCTTCAAATGATATATAATGATTATATTATCTTATGTTTATGTTTTAATTTCATTCAAATCAGAAATAGTTCAACTATGACCATTCATCTTTGTAAGAATAGAAACTGCTAGCACATTGAACATTAATTTCTTGTGCAATGATGTTGGAGGTAAAGTTAGTGGCAAAAGAGAGCAGTCAGAACATGAGAATATTCTTGACAATCTAGATAGAGCTTCTCTGTCATGTGCTAAAAAGCTTGAAGGCCATGGTTAAAACAAACGAAACATCAAATTTATCTCATAGAAGTAACTCTTGCATTTTTTTGAATTAGAGAGCTATATGTGGATATATTGCCCTATCGTTAATGTCATTGAATAAAAAGCCTATAATATGTTCAAGGCTTCCTTCAAAAATTCTCGCCTTTGAGACAAACTCTTCCCACTGTTTTACTACTTTTTCCTTGAGACAAAGAGTGTAGGTTTGCTTCAAGGTGCTAGATGCTTTCATCAAGGTACCCTTCCAATAATTATTCAAACAAGTATACCTTCTCAGAGATGATGCCACTACTATTTTCAATACAGAATTTTCTACAAGTTTTCAAATGAACTTTGCATATCGTCTTAAGTAATAGAGATTCTCCCTTTATGACTCGTAATGCTACTTTAAAGGATAATTACTAGAACTCCTTCAAGTGACACAATTCTTGGGATTGAAATGATGTTACAGGCATTGATATACACTTCTGGAAATGACCCTTTTATTAGTGACTCATAAATCAATGAAATGTATATTTTTCAAATAATCCCGACATGCTTGTCAAAAGAGAGAATTTTCCTTCACAATATTTTCATCTTCTTCAACTATATTGGTGGTTGTAGCTTCAAGCATTTTTAATAGATCTTCAATGTCTCCAAATAACTTGACCTTGGTTCCTTCCTCAAGAAGGCTCTTCGTTGGATATTAGTGCTAATAATAGTCCATAAAATACATCTCATAAATCTGAATTAGTTACTTCTATGACTATGCACATAACCCTCGAATTTTTGTACCTTTTAGATAATTTAATTTATGAACAACACTTCATAATTAAAGCACATGACCTGTGTCTCATTTACAAGTAACTTGAAATTTTTTTTACTTAAGTATGAACTTCTCGGATCCTCATAAAAGTGCTTCTTGGCCTCTCAAACTATTTCTTTCTTTTTACCTCAAGCCTGTGGCCTAATTACATAGAATAAACCCAATATTTTGACCTTGAATCAGCCTATCACACTTTGTAATGTGTCTTATAATCAAGAATATGGCAGCTTGAACCATTTTTCTTGATCAAATGGAGTTTATTAAGAGAAATTTTATCCTAGGTAATATTATTACAACTTGTGAAGGTCTTGAATGAGTATCAAAGATCAGTCACATAATTATAGATGAAGATAGGAATAACAAATATCACTCCAAAGACATATTTTCTACTAGGGTGAACTTCTTCAAGCTTAGAAAAGTAATGTAAATCTCCAAATGAGGTACCCTCTTGCATGCCAGGAATAAGGAGAGAATGTGGTGTAAATCCTTCTTTAATGTGCCCTCCATGAAAGTGGACAAAAACAAAATGTATTTCCTTCAAGTGCCAAAAAAGTGATAATATGTAAGTTGTCATGCTGCCATGAATAGGTAAGTGACTACCTCAATTGGAGTGACCTAATTTTATAGGAATGAGCATTGGAAACATGTCAGATATAGGCTTTAAAGGAGAGAGTTCACTATTGGTAACTGCCACTTCATCAGTGCCAAGTGCCTCCCCTGTAACTGAGTGATGCATCCTATTTGCTGCTAAGGAAACTCCCATTAGTGTGTTCTTCTCCTCACTAGTGTTGTAATGAATCATTAAAAATGACCCCAAGGGATGTGCCCTTAAGAATGCTAATATATTAACCAAAATATTTTGCTGTCATGCTGATATATCTGCGTTCAAAAGGTGTAAATACAACAAAAATATCTCCTCAAAAAAGTGTCGATCCACAAGATTTCTCTCAAATATGACTTTCTTTCATTGTTTAACTATGTGATTGTTGTGTATGGGTGTGTTCACACTGGTAAAAAGTGTGTAGTCATCTCTTCCTATATGTTTCTTCTAAAAAGTTTGCAAAATTGACATTTGTGCTCAAATAGGAGCTGAAACTTCTCTTTTACAAATAAAGTTTTTAAAAGAGTTGAAAGTAAAGAGTTAAAATATTAGTTTCATCTTTGAATGCAGAAAATTGAAGATGATTCAACACCCAGTTTTGACAATGGATGAATACCATGCAAATGATGAGAAGAGCTTGCTTAAATATGCATGTCCATGTAATGATTGTCGTGGTGGGAAGATGAGAAAAATAAATGTGATTTTTTAGCATATGCTAAAATATGGTCATAGCAGTATAAGCCCTTTCCCTCAAAATTGTTATCCAGATAGGATATAATTGCATTTCATGAGAGATGTAGAGGCACTAGACATAGATGAAGAGGAAAAAAACACAAATGGAAAGGTATGAACCTGTGATGTAGGGATTAAAGTTGATAGAATGCTCAATGAGGGTTTCAAGGATGAATGGAAGAAGTTGATGGAGGATGCTTTAAAACCTGTGTATGGTACTTTCAATTTAAGTCATTTAACAACAATCCTTTTAATTCTTAACTTGCAAGTGGTGCATGGTTCGACAAATGAGAGTGTTGATGAGTTATTGGCATTTTTACAATGATTGTTACCACCCGACTCCAGACTGCCAAAAAAATAAAGAGCATGTGAAGTGAAAAGCACTAAGCTAGGCTTAGGGTATGAAAAAATCCACACATGTGTGAATTCTTGTGTATTATTTTGCAAAAATATTGCAAGTGAGACTGAATGTCCAAAATTTAAAGAAGGGAGGTATAGACCAGGGTTGAAATCAAATTCATCTCCGATAAGGGTTCTTCACCACTTTCCACTAATCCCACGATTGCTTCGAATGTACAAATGTCGAGACATTGCTGAGTTAATGAAATGGAATGCCAAAAATAAGAGCATCAATGGAAAACAACGATTTGTGGCTGATTCTAAGATTTGGAAGGAATTTGACAATAAATCCCCTGATTTTTCCCAATATCCTCACAATGTAAGACTGGGTTTAGCTCTAGATGTGGTGATCCCTTTCTCAGATCAAAGAACTAAATGGTCAACTTGGCCAGCGTTTTTAATAAATTATAACTTTCCTCCGTGGTTAGCAACCAAGCCATTTTTCTTGATTTTTTCACTGATCATACCGGGGAAAAAGGTGTGACTTCAGATACAATTGATGTTTATTTAGAACCATTATTTGATGAGCTAGTGGAATTGTGGAAAGGAATTGAAGCAATTCAGATTTTAAGGGATGGTAATTCAATTCAATTCACTTTAAGAGCTTCTTTATTGTTTACAATCCACAATCTTCCTACATATGGCACTTTGACTTATCTCAATGTTCATGGATACCATGGATGTCTGGCTTGCATCTTTAAGGGTTTTTTCAGGCACTCAAGTAGTTTTCACAAGTGTATTTATTGTGGACATTGTGCTTACCTCAAAATGAAGCATCCATATCATCGACAAAGGTCACGTTTCAATGGTAAGGAAGAGAATCGTGAAGCACCATTGGCAATAACAAGTGATTACATTATTGAGAATGGAGGAAAAAGAATGCAATTTATTGAAAAAGAGTGTGAATATTATATAAATTGCCATACTTTAAGCATTTAACCATTAGGCATACTGTTGACTTTATGCATACTGAGAAAAACATAGCTTTTTCTATTATAGAAACTCTTTTTGGTGCATATGATATAGTGTCATCACGCCTAGACCTTAAAGAACTAAAGATTCATCAAAATCTTTGGGTTGAAAAATATGGTAAGGGAAAATATAGAAAACCTATTGCTCCTTATGTGTGGACAAAGGATCAACTTGCACAATTCTTAAAGTTGATGTCTCAGACTCGATTTCATACTGGATATGTAAGTGGTAATATTAGAAGCCAAACCAAAAATAATAGCTTAAGAAACCTCAAGACCCATGACTAGCATGTCATAATTGAGGATATTTTACCTATTGCAGTCATATCAAGTTTGGAAAAGGGACATAGATTGGCAATTATAAGGTTGGGCCTAATATTAGAAAGAATGAGTTTGCATGTGCTATATCCTTCAAAATTTGATAATTTGAGGGGAGAGGTTGTTTAAGTCCTCTGCTTATTGAAACGAGAATTTCCACCAAAAATATTCAATATTTCTATGCATCTTCTTATACATCTAGAACATGAACTAGAGAATTGTGGCCAAATAGGAACAAGATGGATGTATCCTATAGAATGATACATGAAATTTTTGAAAAATTTTGTTCGTAATAAGGCAAAACGAGAAGGTAGAATTTGTGAAGGATATTTAATGAAAGAGGCCATAGGGTTTTGCACAGAATATATGAAATATTTTAGCAATGTCAATCAGCGTGTATGGGATGATGATGAAAACCAGAGAGTTTCATGTGAAGTATTAAAAGGAAATGGGTGTCGCTTCAAGCTATCAAATGAGGAAAGAATTTCCATACATGCCTATGTTCTTCAAAACACATCATGATTCGATAAGTGGCATAGGTAAAATATTATTTAAATTATAATTTATTTATTTAATTTCATTTAATAGCTAAATAAGTATCACTTAATTTTAATAATCTATGTAGAAAATATGAAGAAGATATTCAAAAATGGATGCATCCATCTCGAAAGTGTACACTTCAATATTTGAACCTTGGAGATCGTTCTTTTCCAAAATTTGATGATTTGATTGTTGATGCAATTAATGATGCACGACAACAAGGTCAAGATATGACGAAGGAGGAAATTCAACTTTCAAAATCTCCAAGTATACGGGCTTCTTCTTTCAGTGGGATGTGGGCCTATGGTACTCATTTAAGAGTGGAAGAAAGGGACACAGGAAAGGAAAATTATGACTGTAATGTTAGTGTTGAATTTCATCACAACACTGAAAAGAACTTGTATGTTGGATTCATACAAGAAATTATTCAAGTTGATTATGGTGAAACTAGTCCCATATTATTAGAATTTAAATGGATCAAGCCATCTGCAATACAACATGATGAGTATGGATTTGTACGTGAAAATACACTCAAAATTTTACTGAAGACCAATGAGCCATATGTTTTCCCTATTCAAATTAACCAGGAATTTTTTATTGGTGATGTGACAAGCTCAGGATGGTCGTATATTGTTCAAATAGAGTCCTGCTCAAAAAGGAAATTCATGGAATATGTTGATATAATGGTTTATGGGAAATTTAATAGTTTACAAGAAACATTGGAGGAAGAATATGAATATGGCGATAGAGTATTTGAAGATGAAGCATTGATTCCCAATGAAGAGACTGAGATAGAAAACATAATTCATGGCCAGGATAATATAATGCATGAGGAAAATGAAGGAAATCAAGCAGATGTATACACAAGTGATTAGGATTATGATCTTTATGACCATGCAAATGATCAAGATGATGATTTATCACCTTGACTTTATGGCATAAATTTTCACTATTCAAATGGATTTTATTGTTTTGGCCATGGGATTAGCTAGATGGTTGTATTAAACTATGTGTGAAATTTATCATTCATTTTTCACTTTGTGTGAATTTTGTCTCATTCCAGTAACTATATTGTAGCATGAAGTGATTCAATTTATCTTAAATAGGGTTACTAGATCCATCAGTGAAATTTCCTACATGAAGTTATACTAACTTTAATATTTATTTTGTAACTTCTATCATAGTATTTTTTTTCCTTAGGAAAATCTAGAATCTTCTAATGTTATTTTAGTTTTTAAATTGGGGGATGCGTATCTTTTTACTGTAGGATATTTGATTTTCAACTTGCAAACCTCGAACCTAAATGTAAGTCTCTGGAGTCTGTTTACTAAGGGCTCAAAGTCTTAATATCATTCAGGAGCTCTTCACCAAAGTTGTACAGTACTGACACTAGTACACATATAATAGATTCAATAATGTTACAATGGTTGGGACAACCAATCTGCATTCCCAATTGCAATATGCTATGTTTTTATTATGTGATAAATTTATGCAATTGTTAAAAAAAAAAAATGATTAAAAAAATAGAATCCATAATTCTAGATAAGGTGTTGATATTGATTAAAGTGTTTCTTCTATCAACGTATTAACAACATAGTTCAAAGACAATAAACTGAATAAGAATCAACAAAATATGCTCTAGTTCATGTCTTAGTTTTCTTCCTATTTCAATTGCTATAGATTGAGAGCTTTTTGAGCGATTACAATCCAAGTTGGGATTAAAATTTAATTTATAAGTATTCAAATTCAAGTTTATTTAAGTGGAAATACTAACTGCCATAGTTTAAGAGGTATCACCATAGATGCGAGATGCTATAATTACCTCAATTCATTGTAACAAGTCCCTATTGATGTTATGATAGAAGAAATGTGTTGAAGAAATAATTTGATAATATAATTAAAACAACTCCCATTTTTGCTATTTTTTGAAGATACCATCATGTTGATTCATTCTCATTAACAATTTTTGAAGCTATCAATTTAAGGTTAATTCATTGTCATTGATCGTAATGCATGATCGCATAATAGATATATTTTATAATTTTTGTTTGTCCATGCACTAATATTTTTTCTTTAAATGTGAAACGTAGGACATAAATACTATGAAGAAGGGGTTGAATCGTAAAAATGATCTTAGCAGTGATGAAAATATGATAGAATACGAGCATGTTCGTAAATAACACATCACAAAAAATGATAAATATTTGTCATCTCTTGGTTTGGTGGATAAGTAAATAGTTACTCTTTATCACTTTTTATTTCTATGCATATTTAATGAAAGTTGTATATAATATATTTGATGATGTAGCCCATAATTTGATAAGTTTTTTTTTTTTAAAGGGGAAACTTGGATCCCATAGACAATGAGAAGAAACAAAAAGAAAGCAAAGACATATCCCTGCCAACTCGTAAAAGAAAATGCCGTGGTAATTCAATGCATGGAGATGAAGCTAACAATACTAATGATCAATATATCAGATGATCATGTCCATGGTGTTCGCGAAAAATTGGTACATTCTGAAGAAGCAAAGTTGCAAGAAAGTTATTTATAGTTAAAGAAAATATTTGAAGGCACATCTGAGGAGATTTGTGTGCAACCTAGTGCCACACCTATTGTTGACAAGGATCAACCAATTCAGTCTTTTTCCATATAAATCACACCAATTAAATCTTCTCCAAGTAAGGTGCTAGGAACTACCACACCTTCTTTATCCACAAGTATGAGTGATTTTCCATTAGCTAGTCTTGGTTTTGAAGATGTATCAGCTTTAGCCAAAAGACAAAGAATTAGTCAAAGCCTTTATAGGTCCACAGAAAGGGAAGCCAAAGAATGAAAATCAAAAGGGAAGAAGGCTTACTTGATTGAGGTAAAATATGGTGAACCTACTGGACCAAATGCGTCAAGGTGGGCTAGAGAGTTGGGCACAAGAATAAGGTATCATTTGGATGTTACCAAATCCAACTTTGAATATCAAGATCCAAGAAATGTTGATCAAGTGATCCAAAAAATTCAATTTTTTTTTGAGACTATTGGTGGAAGGATTTCTAGTAAATATTATAAGCACAGAATGAGAATTTTGATGAATAACTTCAAGTATAAATGCAGAAAATTAATATTGGATGGAAAAGATAGGGAGAGTAGATTGACTCCCAAACAATGGGAAGATTTGAAGGAAATTATGTGTGCTAAAGAGTATTTTTCAAAGATTATAAGAGCGAAGAAAGCAAGAGATCAGGTGAAGGCTCGACATTTTTTGGGTCGGGGTGGGTTGCGAGCCAAACAACAAATATTTGTAAGTATACAATTTTTTTGTTGAATATTGTACATTGTGTTATGTGTTTTCATTTTTTTTAATATCAAACTAATTTTGCGTTGAAAATTATTTGTAGGTTGAAGGAGCTAATAGAGAACAAGTGGTGAGTGAAATGGCTCATTATATGGTAGAGTTGGAAAATTCCAAACATAATTATATGTCAGAAATCCAATAGAAATTTCCTTTCCATCTATTGAAGTCTAGAGTAGAAAAATAGGAGCTTTATCTACTGTTGAAAACCATAGGAAGGATTATAATGATGCAATGCAATGAATAACGGGTTTGGCAAAGACAATGTCAACCATAGCCTCCTCCATTGAACCTCTTGTTGCTGCATGGAAAAAGAAGGAATTTAACATTGATTTAGATGAGGTAAGAAAATTATAATTCCCTTGCAACCAATGCTTCACTTGAATTTGTAATATGTTAATGTTTTGGTTCCAATTCCCTTCACTCATGAAGCCTTCTTTTATTGGAAATTCTTGTCAATCACAAGAAAATGTAAATTTGGGTGGTGCAAGAATGCTAAATGACTCAAAAAAGGGCCATGAACATGTGAAGGTATGTTTTTGTAGATATGTACAAGACCTGTATTCTTCTATTTTATTGTTATTAAGATTTTAATTTTTTAATACTATATTTATTATTTTATGTTTTAATGTAATATTTTATTTGTGCATAACGAAATCACATATAGGATGTTAAAGGAAAAATGATTACCTCGATAGTTCTAAAATATGACGAAATTGATGCACCTGAACATTCCTAATCGGTGCCAAATCCTACTGGTATTTCAGATATTAACTCAGTGAGTGCATATTATTCAGTTAATTAAATACCTATGTATGTTTTTGCAATTTAATTGTAATTATTATTTTCCTAATATCTATGTATACTTTTTTTACAGTGCTTATTAACTTCGGTAGGGCATGACCTACTCCAGGTAGGTGAAAAAGTGAATATATTAGATCCATATGATAGTGATATTGCTGGAATTGGACAAATTTAGTCATTTTCTATCATCCATGGAGTGCCACTTGGTTTAGAAGACGCAAATGTAAATTTCATTAATGTCACAAGTAACATCCCCCTTCCGTATGAATATAAAATAGATGGATGTTTTCGTTTGAAGGAGAAGGAAAATAGTTTCACTCGGTGGCCGAAGAAGTATTTGGAAAATTCGTCGATCTAGATCGCCTTCTTGTTGTTGTTCATATATAACTTCTCAAATCCAACCACTCTTTTGTGATAACTCGGATAAAAAACATAACATTTTTTTTTCTTAATATTTGGACTAAGTTCTGAAACTCCTCATTTGGATTTTATTGCAAATAAAATGTTGACTAAATGATCACACATATTGTATGGAAGGACTTGGTCAACCTGGATGTCAACTATAAATTTTCCATAGCTTGTTGATTGTATTGGTTTACAAGTTGATAGTTTGGATGATACAATGGAAAACATGGGAATATATGGCTTGTTGTCACTAATGAAGGCTTATGGGTAAGTGATTTTCATGTAAATATGCTATGAGGTATTTTTGAATGGATGTTTTCATTTATGAGCTATTTTTTTAAATATGCATTTCATTGTTCAGGAAAACAATTAAGGCTTTGGAAATGTTGTTACTTCCTATGGAAAAATATGGATCAAAATCTCTTGGTTCCATGGGGAATGATACACCTTTAGCTATGATGTAAAATACACTAAAAATAATATTTGAGTACTCAAAGCAGATGTTTGCTCAATTGAAAAACCCTCTTATTGATCCAATTCATAAAGTAGTTGTCACCTTAATGGAATGCGTGATTGGTCCAGAAGGGGAACTTACAAAAACTAGTGAGAAGTAGTTCCATATAATTTCTATTAAAGCTCCTATTCTTTCCATTGAGGAAACATAACCAATTAAAAAAATTAACCACTGAGGTTGGTATAGCAAAGTGCTTGATATCACATTTCCAAAAGAATGTGGATCTACAGGATTGAAAGAGACCTTGGATAGGATATGCTTGGAGGATTGTCTTGTAATTTGTGAAGGTTACAAATAACTAGTACTATTAGAAAGAGGTGGGTAATATAAATGCCTTTACTTCCCTAACTTGTCTATTATGGTTATTCTAATAGCCAAAGAAGGCTTTGATTAGTGAAGGTAATTAATTGATGATACTGGTGGCATTTGGGGAGATTACATCGTCTAAGATAGAAACCTGATTTTCACTTATTTCCAAGACATATTGTTAGGCTTATTATGTTATGTGCATGGTGACTTGCAAGCATGTGTGTGAAGGCTCCTTCCTACATTAGACTGGATATTTTCTATTATCATTTATTTTAAATTTTCCTCTATAGGGTGAAAAGCTTGTCTAGTGTGGTGGACTTGCTATCCATAAAGTCGTTGGTGATATTGTTGTTATAAGAGATTCAACTACCGATGTGGGGTTTATTAGTCCTCCTCCACATCATGATATATATTCCATTGAAGATCTTACACAACTTCTTTATGATATTAAGGTAATTATATAGTAATGACATAGGGACTAATTTTTGTTTTACTTCTTAAAGAATATGTACACATTGTTCTATTATGTGCTATTTTATTTTTATTCAATTCTTATAGTGGTTAGAGAATGTGACATGCCTTGGGATATCCTAGTGAGGAGATGGACCGGGCATTCCAATTGAAGATTAAAAAGGCTTTGTTCCTGAAATTTATATGTAGCTCTATCAACTAATATGTGCAAAATGAATTTCATAATTTATGCTTAGATACTATTAGGGCCATTTTTTTTCTCTGACATGAAATGCATAGGCACAATTTTCATCTATACTGTTAAATTTGTTTATGGCAGCCCTGCAGAAGACAGTTAAAGCTATTGATGGGGGGGCTAATTCTGAGCTAGCTATAGAAACTGTTATGTATTCTTCACTGCCAGAGCCTGATTCTGTAGCCCATCCTTGTGGTTCATTTAGCAATCCCACAAAATGTGAAAAGCTACTATTGTGGACACTATCCTCGTTAAGGATATCATGAGTTTCAACATCTGTAGATGAGATCACTGAAAGGGATATTTCTAGGAGAACCCTGGAACCTTTACAAGATTCAAAATCTGTGATTGAATTGATTTTTTTTTATATGTCTTCATCTTTTGGAAGCTCTGGTGAGGGATATCATGGAAAAAAAAAAATTATGGGCTAGTTACATAGTTTTCTACAAAGGATCTTGGAGTAGTAAAGAAAGCAACAGAATATATGAAGTTTGATAACAATAATTTTCTTATAAGGGACATTCAGACTAAATTAGTTCATCTAGAAGAGTTACTGGAGAAAAATTTGATGTCCGAGAACATCGAAAGAGAAAATCCTTAGCTGAGGATATGTTTATCTCTTTAATTGCCAATATTGAGAACACTGGGAGCCCAAGTGAAAAGATTGGATATTTAAAAGGTTATGTGAAAACGGGGGTGATTATTTTGGCATAGGTGGATTTGATTCAGGAGTAAGCTTCTAGATATTAATGGCTCAGCACAATCTATCCATGAATAGATATAGTGTATACAATGAAGAAGTTAAGCCTTACTCTGTGCATTCAAATGTTGAAGCAGAAACAGCTCCAAAACATCAACTGAAACAATAGGAGTCTCATGATCCATTTCGTAGGTCTAAGCCTTTAAAACCAATGATATCTGATGGGCCAAAAAGGGTGCATTTTTTGAACCTTGTCTCTTCAATTAAAGGCAGAAGTATTGGGCATCAAAATTCATGCATTACAGACACAAAATAAGTAACTATATCCAGCATGTGATGACCAACAACTGCAATTGAAGTCAAGCAACTTGTTGAAGCATGTTTCCGATGGAAAAAAGATATTCTCAAGATATTTTTCTAAAGATGACTCCATTCAGAGTAAGCCATGCCCTTCACTCATAAGTGAACATAACAAAGAAATTTTTGTTATAAGGGACCAATTTTCAAGTTATGATCTTGCCTTGGGTTGTAGTGATACACTAAAGAGTGATTGTTATTTTTCTGATGTTGAAGTTAGTCCATGTCATCTACTCCTATTGTTTCTGTGTCTGCAGAGGCCTATGAAAATGTGGCCACTGATACTAGTGTGGAGAACTTTTCATCTCATTTAAATTCACTTGAATTGATAGAAAATCAAGAAAGTGAAAATTTAAGTAATTTAGGGTAGTCATTTACCATTCATCAACAGAGCTCGAAGCAGGAAGGTCTACCTAGTGTAGTAAACGATATATTCTTGGTTCATAGACAGATTATCAAAAGGTGGTTCATTTCCTCTTCATCCTCACTACAACATGGATATCTTGAGGGAACTCTACGCCTCTTTTTTGGTGTTGATTAAAAAAACTTGGGTTTCACAAAATACTTTGAATATATTGTTGTCTATTTCTAATTAGAATTTATAATCAGATCTCTAGTTAGAAAAATATGGGTAATATTTTCATAGGCAACAATATATTGTGAAAGCACAGCAGATGTCATTTGATAGGATAACAAATTTATGCTTTTTTGTATATTAAAATTCATGCTGAGTTTTTGTTTCTTATTCTTCTTAGGAAACATAAGGGTGTATTTCCGAGTCAGACCATTCTTTCCTAGCCAATCCAACTGTCAGAGTACAATGGATTATATTAGGGAGAATGGTCAAAATATGATTGCAAATCCTACAAAGCAAGGAGAGGATATATGCAAATCATTCTGTTGGGGTTCTTCTGTTTTGGTATATTGGCTAACCGAAAGACAAGACAACATCAAAACCGCTTTGGGATCTCAAGATCTATCCCTCCTGAATCCAGAGAGGGATCTCTCTATAAAGGTAAAGAATGATGTATCTTTAAAGTTCAATTTAAGGTCTTAGGTTAGTTATAGAGCACAAGGGTTTGTTTTGTTTGTTTGGTTGGAAAAATGTGACTCAGGTGGTATAAATAGAGCATGGGAATCTACAAGCCATTGGGAAATGGAGTCATGTGAAAGTCCCAACAAGTTCTAACAAATAAGGAAGGGAAACCAAAGGGAAAATATAACTTGGTCAAGGATATGTTGAATAATATAGGTGAATTGGGATGAAAATTAAGGACTAAGAGTGAAAAACAAGCTAAACCCTTTCACAATTGCTTAAAAGTTTCGGGGAATGCCCTATTTCCTCAAGTAAGCTCGCTGCTTTGGAATTAATCAATATAAACACTCAAAGGAAAGAGAAATGCAGACTAAAACTTCTTAATGAACTATAAGATTCGGGGAACGCCCTATTTCATCCTATGAGTTTACTGCTGAAGGCTTAATCGACAAAAAAATACAATTGCATTCAAAGAAGAGGGAACGCCTTAGACATCTAGGAATGCAATTATAGGGACCTTTAACACAATAATTACAAAAAGGAACAGAGGTATGATTGAAACATACCTCTTTGTCAAACTGAAATCATTAATAATCAAAGGGAGATTTCAGATACAACATTCAGTGGCAAAGAAAGAGGGAACGCCTAAGCAGTCTTTAGCACAACTGAGTTAACCATTTCTGAGATAAAACAAACTAAACATTTAAGAGAGCTATTAGACTAACCTGTCATATTCAGTAGAAGAAAAAATATAAAAAGTGAAGGATAAACAAGTCTGAGGTGCTTCTAAGATACATTTCTCTGCCTAAAATTTTTATCCTACTGTAAGCAAAGCATGATGGAACAAAGTGGAAAACAAGAAATAACATTAACAATAAGAAGTACTTCACCAAAACCAAGCTCAGGGATCCAATGGTCTAGCCTCCTTCATCAACAGAAGAAAAAATATCTTCACACTCTTTCAGAACACCAATGCTTCTTCAAAGCAGTAATATGTATTACTTTATAAATCACCAAATGCCAACCTTTTACAATGAGACTTTGAAGAGTATTTATAGGAAAAATGAGGAAAATTAGGTGAGGAAAGTTTTAATGAAAATTGGAGGCGGGAGAGAGCATTCGAATGCTTCATCCTGTGTCATAAAAATAACATTAAATTCTAGAGAGGATCAATAACTTTGTAGCTTGTTGAGACCATTTTGATATGATAGAAATCACCCACAGGGTGTCCTTGAGAGGAAAAACCATCTGGAGTGGTACAATCATCTTCTTGGTGTGATTTAAGTAAAGAATGGGTTATGAGGACTCCCATACTTCTAAATAACTGCTTCTAATAGTTTTTAGTAGCTTCCCTGGTGTAATAAATGCTTGGCAGGCTTGTGTGCATGGGATGGGCTACGTCTGTGTCAGTCAACATTCTGCACTAATAACTGCTCTGTCTCTTTGTACTTCAACCCGTTTTAACTCTGTTTATTTTTTCACTTTGCTAATTGCTTGAACTTCTTCTGTACTGATGCCCTTTGACATTGTTTCGTGGCCTTGAGATTGCCATCTGAGCTTTTGTGTCACCTTTGTGACTGTAAAGCATTAATTCCTTCATTTTCCATTAAAAAAAAACCTGAAAACACAGGAAAACATGTTATGAAATCCTGTGGGCTTGGTTTAGACTGCTTGCAAAGGCTCCAGGGTGGTGGAGGAGCAGTGAGGAAGAATGTCATTACAGCGGAAAATCGGAAAAATCCCTGGCAGAGCAGCTAACTAGGTCAATGGAGGTTTGGGTGCAAGGATGAACATGGACAGTTAGATCAAGATGATTTAGGGTGGAGATATCTCTATGGAGTCATTTGGGAGGGAGATGGGAAGCAAATGAAATTTTATCACAATATAATATGGTTTGTGCGATCTCAGAGATTGATGGCCAGGATTAAAAGAGGAAGTTATGTTGCGGAGGGTGGTATGGCGAAAACCTGGAATGGTTTTCGCACAAAAAAATGGGGGGGAGACGGTATTAACTTTTGGAACGCGATATAGGTTAGCGTTTGACATGTGGATTTATAAAACCACCTTTATCGCGTAAAATTTGTGCACTGTGGGAAGGGCTCAAAAATTACGCGATATGTGATGCTGGTCGTCGGATGATCGTCGGGAGATCGGACGGTTGTGGGAGAGCGCGACGAAAGAAGAGTTGCGAGGTAAAGTGTATGCGGGGATAAAGGTTTTATGACGCAACATCACGAAAACCAGGGTTTAAACTAAGCGTGAAAAATGACTTTTAGTGTTAAAGTGTAAAAATTTACGCATGGGAAAATACATAGGAAAAAGGTGAAAATAAGAGGAAATGGGGGTGTTGGTGGTGGGACCGGGAGTATGGAGGAAAAATCGTGGGGGTGATTGGCGGGTTAAATGAGGGCCGTCGGATCATGATTGATCAATGACATAGATTAAAGATGGTGGATGACGGGTCAGGAGGATGGCGAAACTGTGATGAAGCGCAGACCGTTGGATCCAGCAGAATGAACGGTCAGGATCAAATCAGGGATCACACATCGGAGGTGGAAAGAAAACGAGACTTTGGATATGTGATTAAATCTTAGCTGTCGGTTCCTGTGTATTCGACAGCCTGGATGAAATCAGGGAATCAGATCATCAAAGAAAAAGAAAAAGGGAAGACTGTGTTTGCGATATGTGATTAAGCGCTGGTCGTAGGATCGGAGGAGATCAATGGTCAGGATTGAATCAGCGGATGTGATGATGGAGGGCTATGGGCGGAGCATGATGAGATCCTAGCCATTGGTTCTTGTGGATTCAATGGTCCAGATCAAATCAGTGGGTGCGAGTGATGAGTGAAGTGAAGAACCGATGGAGAAATGCAATGGAACGTTGGCCGTTGGATCTGAAAACATCGACGGTGGAGATCTAATCAGTGATCAACGAAACAGTGAAAAGGGGAAAGGAACAGGAAAAGCACGATTGAATCTCAGTTGTCGGTTCTTGTGTATTCGATGGTCAGGATCAAATTGGGGATCGGAGGAGAAGGGCCTCATCGCATCAGAAGATTGGAAGAATAAAGGAAAAGTCAGGGAAAGGAAACTCCGATTGCGATTGGCGATAAGGGCTAGCACCTGGTTATGGCTCCAGGTCACATGTGGAAAAGCGGCTAGGGCTATGGCTGAAAGGGGCTTAAGGCCTTAATGTTAAAAAATCGGTTTTTTAGGATTTTTAAGGGGTTTCTGAGGGTTTTTTGGCTTTCTATAGAGAGGAAAAGAAAGGGTATTTAAACCTGTAAATGAATCTTTGAGGGTTTAACGGGGATTTTATGCTTTTAGAGGCTAAATGGAGGGTTAAAATATGAAAATAAGGCTTTATTAAAATGGAGGGAAATAAGTGAAAATATGCAGTTTCAGTGGCCTTTGGAACAACTTTCTTTGGTGAATCAACATGGCTTTAAGATGGAAACAACAGTGAAGATTAATTCAAAGGGATATAGAATCATCATAAGACTTCAAATATGATGGATTGTCAAAGAAATAAATCTCTTGAAGGCCTGAACACAAATTTAGCCACCATTTAGCATATCCGAATTGATAGGTGGCTAGCAGTGGCTCCACTTGGGGAGGACAGCTTGCCTTTAGGTGTCCAGAACCTCAGTAATCTCTGTATTTAGTAGACCAGTGCCTTTCCATTGGGAAACAATTTTTCTTTCCTTGATTGGTCTTCTTTTGATCTGATAACCTTTGCAGCAACCTGAAACAACTGTCATTCTTCAAAACAACATCTCTACCTAACCATTCCTACTGTCTTAGCATTTTTTCTTCCTTTTAGTGCACTTGGACTGGAAAACTCTTTTTTCCAACATTTTATTCTACAAATAGAAAAATAAACCTATCTAATACTACCCTTATTTCTCCATGATTTCAGATTAAGGAGTTGAACTCATAAGTTTCTCTACCTAACTACTATCTGTCATGATTAAACTATCTGACATATTTTCGTTCTCTATATTCTAAAACAGAAATTGAGAACACAGCCAAACCAGGATTAGACTGTCTGGTTTGCTATGGGTCCATGGCATAAAAACAAGCTGCACATGAACTGAAACTTTGCAGAAAATAGAAACAAATTGTGAGGGCTTGAAGTTCTAGAAATTTAAAGCATCCCTTCTTCCTTTTGTGACTGAGATTTTGAGCTTTACAGAGTCACCTTTTTCTTCATTTTAGCTCTGGTTTTGATCTTGTTAGAGTTGTTTTGTTTTCTTCTTTGATGGTTCAAGTTTTGAGCATGTTAGAACCAGTTCTCTTTCTTCTCTTTGGCTCAAGTTTTGAGAGAATTAGAGCCATATTTTCCTATGATTCTAGGTTCATATTTTCAACATGTTTGAACCTTTCTTTCTTCTATCCTAATCTGTTCTACTGATAAGCCAAGATTAAATAGTTTGGAAAATCTTCTTCACTATCTTATCAATAGTAAATTGACATCTTCCCAATCATGATTAGGCTGTATGATTGGACAGTAGTGCTCCTTGAAGTAGTGGCATTTGAGCTTGCAAACTTTCATATTTTCCTTTCTTTTTGGTATGGGGCTATACCTTTCTTGTTTTATTTCTACCCTCTTTTCTATTTTTCTTTCTATTTTTCTTTATGCAAATGGTATGTACAATGGATAAAAACTATGAAGCTAAGATTCTTGACAGAAATAGTGTTTAAGCATCCTGCCATTGACAGGACCTCCTAAAACTTCTTCACCATTTAGTTCTTGCAGGAAAAATGCATTATGCCCTCTTATGGAATGAATAATGTAGGTCCCTTTCCACATATTTTCAAACTTACCATGTTTTCCTTTCTCTTTCCTCCTTGAATCCCACTTTAGAACCACATTCCCAACTTGGAAGTCATTTGATTTAGTTCTGTCAAATAACCTTTTAATGTTTCCTTGGACTTTTTGAGTTCTCTGATAAAATTCCTCTCTGGTCTGCTGTAAGGGGATGGTCTGATTGATCCTTCTCTGCATATAATTTTCTTGAACTTGAACTTCCTAAAGGAGTTTCATGACTGGAACTCCAAAATATGTTGGGAAAACAACATCCATTCCATAGACCAGTTGATAGGGGGACATGTTGATTGAATTTTTGGTGGTTAACCTGTTAGCCTACAAGGCATGAACAAGCTTACTATGCCATGCTTTCTGGTTCTGCTCCAACATATTTTTGATGATGTTGATCAGGCTCTTGTTTGAGGATTCAACAATTCCATTTCCTTGGGGGTAATAGGCAGTGGAGTGGCCCAAGGTAATCTGATATTTATTTGGGTGCGAGGATGAACGTGGACCGTTAGATCAGGATGATTTACGGTGGAGATATCTCTATGGATTCATTTTGGATGGAGATAGTAAGCAAATAAAATGTTATCGTGATATAATATGGGTTGTGTGATCTCAGAGATCGACGGCTAGGATTAAAAGAGGAAGAAATGTTGCGAAGGGTGGTATGGCGAAAACCGGGAATGGTTTTTGCACAACAAAACGGGGGGGGAGGCGGTATTAGCTTTTGGAATGCAATATAGGTTAGAATTTGACATGTGGATTTATAAAACCACGTTTATCACGTAAAATTTGCACACTGTGGGAAAGGCTAAAAAATTACGTGATATGAGATGCTGATCGTCAAATGATCGTCGGGAGATCATAAAGTTGTGGGAGAGCGCGACAGAAGAAGAGTTGCGAGGTAAAGTGTATGCGAGGAGAAAGGCTTTATGACACAACATCACGAAAACTAGGGTTTAAACTGAGTAAGCACGAAAAATGACTTTTAGTGTTAAAGTGTAAAAATTTATGCATGGGCAAATACATAGGAAAAAGGTGAAAATGAGAGGAAACAAGGGCGTTGGTGGTGGGACCGGGAGTACGGAGGAAAAATCCTGGGGGTGATCGGCGGGTTAAATGAGGGCCATTGGATCATGATATATCAACGACAGAGATTAAATATGGTGGATGACGGGTCAGGAGGATGGCGAAACTGTGATGAAGCGCGGACTGTTGGATCCGGTAGAATGAATGGTCAGGATCAAATCGGGGATCACACATCAGAGGTGAAAAGAAAATGGGACTTTGGATATGCGATGTGTGATTAAATCTCAGCCATCGGTTCTTGTGTATTCGACGGTCAGGATTAAATCGGGAAATCAGATCATCGAAGAAAAATAAAAAGGGAAGACTGTGTTTGTGATATGCGATTAAGCACTGGCCATAGGATTGGAAGAGATCAACAGTCAAGATTGAATTGGCAGATTTGATGACGGAAGGCTATGGGTGGAGCATGATGAGATCTTGTCCGTTGGTTCTTGTGGATTCAACGGTCCAGACCAAATCGGTGGGTGTGAGTGATGAGTGAAGCGAAGAACCGATGGAGCGATGCGATGGAACGTTGGCCGTTGGATCTGAAAACATCAATGGTGGAGATCTAATCGGTGATCAGAAGAACAGTGAAAAGGGGAAAGGAGCATGTGAAGCATGATTGAATCTAGGTCGTTGGTTCTTGTGTATTCGATGGTCAGGATCAAATCGGGGATCAGAGGAGAAGGGGCTCATCGCATCAGAAGATTGGAAGAATAAAGGCAAAGTCAGGGAAATGAAACTCCGAAAGCAATTGGCGATAAGGGCTAGTGCTTGGTTATGGCTCCAGGTAACATGTAGAAAAGGGGCTAGGGCTAAGGCTAAAAGGGGCTTAAGGCCTTAATGTTAAAAAATGGGTTTTTAAGGATTTTTGAAGGGTTTTTGAGGGTTTTTTGGCTTTCAGTAGAGAGGAAAAGAAAGGGTCTTTAAACCTGAAAATGAATATTTGAGGGTTTAAAGGGGATTTAAGGCTTTTAAAGGCTAAATGGAGGGCTAAAAGATGAAAATAAGGCTTTATGAAAATGGAGGGAAATAAGTAAAAATAGGCAGTTTCAGTGGCGTTTGGAACAACTTTCTTTGGTGAATCAGCATGGCTTTAAGATGGAAACAGTAGTGAATATTAATTCAAAGGGATAATAATTAACATAAGACTTCAAAGATGATGTATTTTCAAAGAAATAAATCTCTTGAAGGCTTGAACACAAATTTAGCCACCGTTTAGCATATCAAAATTTATAGGTGGCTAACACATTCACATTCAACAAAGTATTTGGAGCATCTACTACTCAAGGTTGGCTCTCTTTTTAGAGTGTTGAAAACCTTTTACATGATTGTAAGGTGAAATATCTTAAATCATAACATCATTCATGTTGAATTGTAGAGGAAGTGTTTTTGGATATTAGGCCATTGATCAGATATGTTCTGGATGGTCACAATGTTTGCATTTTTTCATATGGGAAAATAGGTTCTGGAAAGACATACAAAATGGTAATAACAACAATATTCTAGTTATTAAATTGCGGTTTGAAACAGTGTCTTTCAAAACTAATAAGGAAATGAGTTCACTGCTAAAGAAATCCTTGCCTAGAAATACCTTTCTCTAATTTTTGTGCCTTGCTTGTCTAGACTGGTCCTAAGGTGATTACAGGGGAGAGTTGGGGTGTGAACTATCAAGCCTTGAATGAATTATTCCAAATATCAAAACAAAGAAATGATAACTTTATATATGAGTTTGTTGTTCAAATGATTGAAATATACAGTGAGCAAGTCTCGAATCTTCTTGTTTCAGACAGTTCCAATAAAAGGTATCCTTCTTGATCATATGGAGTTGTCTTTCTTATTTTTAAATCTTTTGATTTGAGTTTCTCAAAATAAAATATACCTTGACTAGCACATTGGAAAATCCAAGACACGGATATTTATGTTTCACTGACAGAAATAACCAATCCAAATTATGCAAGGTCCAAGATTTCAGTGCCCTTCAATGCTCAAGATTTCAGTGCCTGTTAACGCTATTCACCCATATTTAATAATGACGTGGCAGTTTAACAAGTATTTTTATTACTCATAGAGTGTTATTTTAGGGTATTCGAGAAAAAGGATATATATGACTGCTATACTCATGATATGAGATGGAGATGAGTGCCGACCTATCCCTTCAAAGTTTCACAAACTTACCACTACCCTCATCATCTCTGGCTCTGAAACCCACCATATTCCACTCTACAATTTCTCGCCTCATCCCGATGAGACTAAGCAATGCCTGCACTCCACAAATTGGACCCCGCTTGCTCACTCACACCAAAAACTCATTTCTGGGAGACACCACCCATTACTTGAAGTCACTCATTGCATCTCAAATTATTCATCCTTCCCTAGTTGCAGTCACTGCTCTGATCAAGAGATGCAATGAATGGCCTCTGAACAAGGTCATAGAGAGCCAGAAGAAGCTCAAATTAGTCAAATAGATCAAACACATCCTCCTCAAACAACCCAACCATAAAATGTATGTGATAGAGCTTGCTAAGCACAGAAATCACCTCGGTCTCCAGAGGGGATGCAGAATTATCCCTGTATTGAGAAGATACCCATCATTCTTTCAAGTAATTGAAGAAGAGTCATACTGATTCTATTTCAAATTGACTCCCCAGGCACAACAACTGCACTGGGAAGAAGTGTAGATTAAATCTGAAATGGAGGGCCTCTTAGTTTACAATATCAGGAAGCTTTTAAAGATGTCTATGAGCAAGAGGGTATTTCTAGAGAATATTTCCCACTTAGCTACTGATATGGGTCTCCCATTGGGCCTGCATTGGAGTTAGCTTCATGGGATCCTACTCTTCTAGTATCTTTTGCAGAAAAGGCCTTGGAAGAAGCTAATAATATGGACAGTGATCTTATACTTTACAGGCCTCAGAAGTTCAAGGAGTTAAATCTCGTTCAGTTCTAAGTGTTGTACCCAGCATTAATTAAGCAAGTGGTTGTTAAGGTAAGTGACCCTATGGAAGGTAAATAGTAAATATAGTAATTAAGTGGGACTAAAAGTAGAGAGTATGCATTCTAAGTTTACTATTTTTACTTCATGGCAGGAATAGCTGTAAATTTGTAATTGAAAAATGTAATTATAACTACATGCATGTCAAAGTGTAGATTTCCTTATCGCTGGGCTGCTCAACTTGTGATCAAAGTATGGTTGTAATTTAATTCACTATTGAATGAAAAATTAGAAACTCAACATAATGGCTCAATATTTATCTATGAAACCTGAGAAGAAGCTTATTATAGTAGACATTAATTTGGATACTATCTTCCCATGGTGTTTTATCGGCAAAGGCATCTGAACAAGGCTATGGATGCATCAAAGCATCTCTACAACTTTCAAATAGTCTAGTCATTATTTTTTGACTTTAATGTTTAGTTTTTATGCCTATCATAGTTGAGGCATCGAGCATATCCCTGTTTTCATTAGAGGAAAATGGCATAACTTTACGAGATTTATTCTAAGTCAAATGGCATCCATTTTTTCTTAACCCTCCTACACCAAAAGAAGGGATAGAAAAGACTGTTTATTTCAAGCGAAATTTTGGCAATGGGAATGTAGAACCAATTATATCTTGTGTTACTAAGGTTAATGTCATGTTGTTCCTCAATAATTCGTGTTTTTTTTTTCCTTATTTAGGATGATAACTAAGTTCATGGGGCTATTTTCTTAGACATCATTTATATTTTATTGTTCCATGCATGCCAGAGTGTTGGAATTGATTTTAAAAGTGGGGGACTGATGTAAGCTACTGCTTCTTACTCTTATATATCTGAATTTTCAATGCATGCTTGTTTTTATTTTTTCATAAGTCATCCCATTAGCAACATATCAATGGAATCGCAGGAAAATGACTAATGAGTAGGATCAATAATTTTCCTGTAGGGGGAACACATTGGACAACCATAGATTGCTAAAATTTGCAAGTCAGCAGGGTCTGGAAAAGTAGAATGACCTTGTGGAAGATTTGTTTCTAAATTTTTTCACACAATAGAAGTATATAGGTGATCGGTAAGCTTTAATATGAAATGTACTCTGAATTGTAATTGCATTTACCGTCAAAAGTCCTTGTTAGTGATATATAGCTTATTTAATAGCGTTGATGTTTTTATCGCAGTCCTCCATGGGCATGATGTCACATTTGTTTCTTTTCATGCTTGTGATTGCCTCTGAATTTATTTTTTAATTCTTGTAAGGGAAAATATATAGCGACAAACACATGGTTCAAAGTCATATGACCCGGTCTTGACAAAAAATTTATAAGAAAAATTGTAGGAGGAAACTTACCACTTGACAGAAATGCATCAAGAACTTGGAAAAGGCCAGCAGACTAAAGAAAATATAAATCATTCACAATTTATTGGAAAAATTAGAGATTATTACATTCCATTAAAAATACATTATTTTAAACATCAAAATAAACATGTCTATGTAAATAGGCAAATGAAAGTGGGATGGCAATGATGATGGCCATCAACTAAGACCAGCTTTTGTTTATCGGACCTCTAAACTTAAACTGATTGGTTTGATTTATCAAGTTATTTTTATGAAGAGTAACTTAGAAATGAAATCTTTGAGCTCCTTTTGATTTTTATTAGTTAACAAGCTATGGATTTTGGTTTTAATTAAATTTTTTTGAAAATTATATCAATGTCTTTGTAGGCTGGGAAGTCCAAGAGAAGGTGCTTTTCATCTTCCACACTATTTGTATTTGTCTCATATTTAAATATTTTACATATGGTTTCATCCCAAGGAATTTTAGATCTTCTCTTACCCTATATTGCTATGAAGCTTATGGTAATTTTTTTTATCTTTGCAATATTTATTCTTTCTTGAGCTGGCAAAAAAAGAAGATAATTTTGATTTTATCACTTCGGCTTAATGATTTATTTATATTAATTCACCCTGCTTTTTTCCTCAATCTACATTAGATTTTGAAACTTGATTATGATTTTTATTTCAATAGTGTTTATATCATAGAGGATGTCCTCTTCCACTGTCCCCTAATGGTTTAAATTTAGTATAGACTTTATATCTGACTAATGTTGTCTGACATATTTCTACTATCAAAGTGAGATAGTTGGTGACTTTGAATATGTTGCCCTTGTATGGTTTTCTATAGATCAAATTCTCAATCTCAGATTTTAGCTACGAATTGATGATGTTCAGCATTACAAACTATGAGAATTTGAAGATAAAATTTTGATAACTCTTTTGAAATAGAAACAGGTAAACAAGTGGATATATAAACAAATAATGAAGCTTTGAGCAGCAACTATGAAGACAATATTTTGATGAAAGTCAAAATTATTTATCAAAAGTGTTGAAAAATGGTTTTACTCGAATGCCATCAAGTCTCAGATTGTACTCACGCAATATCCATTTTAACTCCACCTCTCTCAACTTTCTCCCTTTATTTTCCTTAGGAAACCTCCCTAGCTTCTGCTAGGGACATTGGTTTTCCAATTGCACTACTGACTGATACTTTGGGAATTATGTTGTTATGTCAGTCATCTAAGGAGTGCCATATAACTTTTTTTCCACCAATAGTTTCACCAGAAATATCATATCAACATATCTATTTGTCTTGAAATTAATTTTGCTACACATGAAGTGTAATCTCTACAACCGTATCTAATGATTGAAGGTGGCTTGGCCTCATCAACTTTTAAACTTGTATATGTGGATTTATTTATGGCCAAAATATGAACATTTTAGATTCTTGTATATTTATATCAAATTAAGCATACAGTAGTCCATTCCATGTTTGATAACATAAATTGATTTAACTGTACTTCATATGTAAACTAGTAAATCTCTGAATTTGGTTGCTATTGTAGGAAAGTACTTCTAGAATGTGCTAAGAGCATGGGTCTCACTGGCGCAAACGAATGGCTTGATGATCCAAATAACGGACTGAAAGAGGTAAACTTTGGATCCGATGATCATATGACAATGCTTTTTCCTAGCTCTTTGAATTGCATGGTTGTTTATATTAAAAACTTGAAGATGATATTGTTTTCTATATTTGTTGGGTTAGAGAGTTTATAATGGTCATACTTTGTACCATAGCTTAGCTTAGGAAATTTTAAGTTAGTATTACTTTATCTTATTGAGTTATGTTATGATGTAATAAAGTTAAGCTACATTGGTTAAAATTAATTAAGTCACATGTTGGTGGTTGGGTGTTGAAGGGCTTATGTAACTTGTGTCTCTTTCATTCAGATGAAGGCTATGTAATCTTTCTCATGCCCTATGCTTAATGAATCATGTTGTCTTTCTCCCTTCTATCTGCAACTTTGTGAATATGTGTGTAATTATATAGGTTCTAGTGAAATCTTAGAGTTTTTGCATGGCAGAACTATTAACCGAGTAGGTCTTTGATTTTCCTATTTATGAGGGATTTCTGTTATTTTAATTAGAATTTTCATGGACAGGCTTATTTCCCTCCAATATCGGAAATAGAAGGGCTACCTCTAAAAATTCAAGATGCCAAAGGCAAGGAGTGGATATTTCAGTTTCGATTTTGGCCTAATAATAACAGCAAGATGTATGTTCTGGAAGGGGTGACACCATGTATTCAATCGATGAAATTTCAAGCTGGTGACACAGGTATATGCCAGTTACTTGTTAAGATTTGTTCGAAGATAGTTCTAAGAGGTTTGCAAATTTTTTTCCAAAGTGATTAATACTCTTTGGAGGATATCTTTATCCCATTTTATATTTGCTTATTTACCTTAATGGAATTACATCCCTGAAGAATAAGATTTGTTGATAGATGTTGTTAGTTGTTCCCATTTAATTTAAAACTTTTTTTGATCACCACATACTTGCTACTGACCAAATTGAGATAGCCTGGAATAATATTCTTCCTGGTTGGTTTGTATTGTTTTAATTATGTTCCCATTCCAGAGTTAAGCACTTACGTACAATGCAGATTCCTGCATATATTTCATTTTTGTCAAGAGGTCAATACCCATCATGATTGATAGTTCACTTCTTAAACCTGTCAATTTTGAGAATGGTTCTTTGATTAACCAAATCTCATAGTTATGTCATTTTTAATGCCCATTATATTAATTCAACTTGTGGTGTTTCTAATTAGATATTTATTTAGAAAAATATGGGTAATATTTTCATAGACAGTGTCTTCTATGATCATATCTGTGTTAATGTTGATTTATAGATATGAATTTTATTTCAGGTGCTCTTTAAATCTTCAATTATGTCTGTACCTGAATTTTCAACATGCACAGCGTCAACATTTGTTGCCTACTAATCCAACTTTACTCTGGGGCATGTCTGCACCCACACCGTTATTCTCTATCCAAAATCATGGTCTATGTTAGGATCCAAGCTCAGCCAGTAAGAGAGGAGCACTACAAGAATCAAGTGGAAATTTGAAGCTTCCAGATCCTCATTCTGTTTTGGGAAATTCTTCATGGAATTTACATATTGCTGCATGCAACTCTTTAGGTCTATGCACATCTGTTTTTCCATCCAAAAATTCAACATTTGCAAGCTAGGGCATGGCATCAATCCAATGTACATTTGTACCTTTGGCATCATTTTCTATAGATCAGGGCCTCTTTATGTTCAGAGGACAGATTTCCTCTATGGAAGAAAACAATGGTTGATGTTTAATTGAAGAACCACGCAATGCAAGGCTTCAATAGCCTCGAGTTGAGACCAACTCAGCTGAAGAAAGAATGTCTCAAGAGCCCCTCATTGAAACCAAGTCAGTAGAACAAGCAATTTCTCAAGAGCCTCATGTAGTGCCCAAATAAAATGAAGAGAGAGGTCAAGATCCTGAACTAGCAAGTGGATTGAAAAAATATGTCCGAGTGTCTTTTTCTCAAATTAACTTTGAGAAGGCTAGTACCAGCAAAGAAACATCTAGCAGTCACAAAAAACACTATGATCCAGATTCATTATTTCAGGTTAATAATAAACTCTATCAAAACTAGGTAAGATAGGCACTAGTGGTAGCAACGAAGTACACAGTTATATCATCAGATTGTACCAATTATGCAATCAATCTAAAAGGTCGTGACTATTCTACTGCATACATTTTCTGTTAGGATATGGATTATCTCACCAGGTAGCGTGGAAATAACTCTATTATATAGTTAATTGACTATGAGATTACAAACAAAAGTGTAATCATGGGTGTGATGACTGTTGGTCCTCAGGGAGGTCTTGGCAAGGGAATAGGAGGGAGGGCCCAACCTCTGCCATATGCTATGAGTCTCTAGCATATATTCCACCATTCACATAGCTTCTAACAATTGACATGTGGGAGTTCATAAATTTTCTCATTATATAAAACTCAGGAGCTTTTTAGCTCTGGATTCCTCAAAAATTATAAATTGTTAACCCACTAGTTGAGTAATAATGTAAAATTAAAGTGTTACCCAGTCCAGTAACAATGCAAACTATTGACTGTTAAATATTGACTATTTTGGAATTTAGCAGTTACATCAATATGTTGTTAATGCTCACATTTTTTAAGTGATAGCCCTTGAAGAATGGTGGACGAAAAATCTTGAAGAAGATAAGAAACGTGAAGCAATGAAATCCAGTGTGAATTCCTCCACACAAGCCAAAGATACATGTATGAATTTTTTCTATTCAGCTTATTTGTGACTTCAACTGATCGCTTGTCCATTAGTTGTGGTGGCATACTATTTTTTGTGAACTCCCTACTACTTTTGGTCCATAGCTCCCAAATTTGGGCGTATGTTTATACATTATGTATTGGGGTTTCCATGAACAGAGATGGTGGCAAAAGTATTGGAGACTCACTAGGACCCTATGTTGGAGGAAGTTGCATTCTCATTACCTCCCGAAGCTTCAAGCGAGGATAGTGGAAAGATGCTGCAGGATGGACCTGAGATCGGTAATGAATATATGGGCAATCTTAGTTTGGTGTTTTCGCTTTTGATTTCTTGGGATTTTCACTACCGGGTTAGCACCACCAAATTATTTTGTCCTCTTCACTACATTAAGTCTTGAACTAAGCATGTTTTACAAAGTATTCATATATCAGTCTTATCTATTTTTAAGTTTATGACTTGAGCATTATGGTTTCCTGACAATTTCTCTAGGTTCATTTTTTCAACATATTTAAGGTTATTGGTATGTTGGTAAATTTAACAATTCCATTACTTACATGATGGAGAATGGAAATTAGCATTTTGCAGTGAAGAAATGTTAAAATTCAGAGTATTTTTTTTTAACATATGTTTTCTTTTCCACCCTTCCCTATGTGTGTTATTTTTGAATGAGTTATTTTGTTTCTTTGTTTCTTCAATTTTTCCAAGGGAAGCAATGGTTTGGAGAATCCTAACTTAAAATGGTGCAATTAAAGCCTGATGCATAGTTTGATATTATTTCTACAGAAGATGGAATCATACCTAGCAGGCTACTTCCTTCTGAATTCCATGTAGAACCACATACAGACTATGATAGAGCTACAGTTAAATGGGGTCTGATGCACCATAAAGAAAGTGCTACAGATTATTGTCAGGCTTGCTTAGACCACGAAAAAAAATTCTAAAGAAGGTGAAAAGAAGTGTTACAGGGATGGTGAAAAAAGTATTGGAGACTCATTGGGGCCCTATGTTGGAGGAAGATGGATTCTCATTACCTCCTGAAGCGTCAAGCAAATATAGTGGAAAGCAGCTGCAGGATGGACCTGAGATCAGTAATGAATATATGGGCAATATTAGTTTGGTTTTTTCGCTTTTGATCTATTTGGATTTTGACTACTATGTTAGCATCACCAAAATATTTTTCACTCTTCACTTCATTATGCCTTGAACCAAGCGTGCTTTACAAAGTATTCATATAGCAGCCTTATCTATTCTTAAGTTTATGACTTGAGGATTATGGTTTCCTGAAAATTTCTCTAGGTTCCTTTTTTTAGCATATTTAAGGTTATTTTTATGTTGCTAAATTTAACAATTTGATTACTTACGTGCTGGAGAATGGAATTTAGCATTTTCCACTGAAGAACTATTAAAATTCAAAATATTTTGTTTTAACATCTATTTTCTTTTCCACCTTTCCCCATGTGTGTTATTTTTGAATGAGTTATTTTGTTTCTTTGTTACTTCAATTTGTCCAAGGGCAGCAAGGGTTTGGAGAATCCTAGCTTAAAATGGTGCAATTAAGGCCTGATGCATAGTTTGATATTATTTCTGCAGAAGATGGAATCATACATGGCGGACCAATTCGTTTCGAATTCCATACAGAACCACATACAAACTATGATGGAGCTATAGTTAAATGGGGTCTTATGCACCATAAAGAAAGTGTTGTATATTGTTGTTAGGCTTGCTTAGACCAAGAAAAAAATGCTAAAGAAGTCGAAAAGAAGTGTAACAGTGATGGTGGCAGAAGTATTGGATACTCACTAGGGCCTTATGTTGGAGAAATATGGAATCTCATTACCTCTCGAAGCTTCAAGAGAGGATAGTGGAAAGATGGTAGAGGATGGACCTGAGATTGGTAATGAATATATTGGCAATCTTAGTTTGGTGTTTTCGCTTTTTATTTCTTGCGATTTTGACTACTAGATTAGCATCACCAAATTATTTTCCCCTCTTCACTGCATTATGTCTTGAACTTAGCATGTTTTACAAAGTATTCATAAAACAATATTATCTATTTTTAAGTTTGCGACTTGAGGATTATGGTTTCCTGACAATTTCTCTCGATTTCTTTTTTCAACATATTTAAGGTTATTTTTATGTTTCTAAATTTAACAATTTTATTACTTATGTGTTGGAGAATGGAATTGAGAATTTTGTAGTGAAGAACTATTAAAATTCAAAGTATTTTGTTTTAACATTTGTTTTATTTTCCACTTTTCCCCAAATGTGTTATTTTTGAATGAGTTATTTTGTTTCTTTGTTAGTTCAATTTGTCCAAGGGAAACAAGGGTTTGGAGAATCCTAGCTTAAAATGGTGTAATTAAAGCCCAATGCATAGTTTGATATTATTTCTGCAAAAGATGGAATCATACGTGGTAGGCCACTTCCTTCTGAATTCCATGCAGAACAACATACATACTATGATGGAGTTGCAGTTAAATGGGGTATGATACACCATAAAGAAAGTGTTGCAGATTGTTGTTAGGCTTACTTAGATCATGAAAAAAATGCCAAAGAACATGAAAAGAAATGTAACAGAGATGGTGGGAAAAGTATTCGAGATGCATTGGGGCCCTGTGTTGGAGGAAGATGGATTCTCATTACCTCTCGAATCTTCAGGCAAGGATAATGGAAAGATGTTAGAGGATGGACCTGAGATCGGTAATGAATATATAGGAAATCTTAGTTTGTTGTTTTCGCTTTTGATTTCTTGGGATTTTGAATACTAGGTTAGCATCACAAAATTATTTTTTCCTCTTCACTTCATTATGTCTTGAACTGAGTGTGTTTTACAAAGTATTCATATAGCAGTCTTATCTATTTTTAAGTTTATGAATTGAAGATTATGGTTTCCTGATAATTTCTATAGGTTTCTTTTTTCATCATATTTAAGGTTATTGTTACATTGCTAAATTTAAAAATTTGATTACTTATGTGCTGGAGAATGGAATTTATCATTTTGCAGTGAAGAACTGTTAAAATTCAAAGTATTTTGTTTTAACATTTGTTTTCTTTTCCACCTTTCCCCAAGTGTGTTATTTTTGAATGAGTTATTTTGTTTCTTTGTTACTTAAATTTGTCTAAGGGCAACAAAGGTTTGGAGAATCATAGCTTAAAATGGCGCAATTAAATCCTGATGTATAGTTTGATATTATTTCTGCAGAAGATGGAATAATACCAGGTAGGCCATTTTCTTCTGAATGCCATGCAAAACCACATACAAACTATGACAGAGCTGCATTTAAATGGGGTTTGATGCACCATAAAGAAAGTGCTACAGATTGTTGTTAGGCTTTCTTAGACCAAGCAAAAAATGCTAAAGAAGGTGAAAAGAAGTGTAATAGAGATGGTGGCAAAAGTATTGGAGACTCACTAGGGACCTGTGTTGGAGGAAGTTGGGTTCTCATTACCTCCCAAAGCTTCAAAAGAGAATAGTAGAAAGATGTTGGAGGATGGACCTGAGATCGGTAATGAATATTTTGGCAATCTTAGTTTGGTGTTTTCGCTTCAGATTTATTGGGATTTTGACTAATAGTTTAGCATCACCAAATTATTTTGTCCTCTTCATTACATTATGTCTTGAACTAAGCGTGTTTTACAAAGTATTCATATAGGAGTATTATCTATTTTTAAGTTATGACTTGAGGATTATGGTTTCCTGACAATTTCTCTAGGTTCCCTTTTTCAGCATAATTAAGGTTAATGTTATGTTGCTAAATTTAACAATTTGATTACTTAAGTGCTGAAGAATGGAATTTATCATTTTGTAGTGAAGAACTGTTAAAATTTAAAGTATTTTGTTTTAACATCTGTTTTCTTTTCCACATTTCCCCAAGTCTGTTATTTTTTAATGAGTTACTTTTCTTCTTTTTTACTTCAAATTTTCCAAGGGAAGCGAGGGTTTGGAGAATCCTAGCTTAAAATGGTGCATTTAAAGCCCGATGCATAGTTTGATATTATTTCTGCAGAAGATGGAATCATCCTTGGCAGGTCACTTCCTTCTGAATTCCATGTCGAACCACATACAGAAGATGACGGAGCTGTAGTTAAATGGGGTCTGATGCACCATAAAGAAAGTGTTGCAGATTTTTGTCAAGCTTTCTTAGACCAAGAAAAAAATGCTAAAGAAGGTTAAAAGAAGTGCTATAGAGATGGTGGAAAAAGTATTGGAGACTGACTGGGGCCCTGTATTGGAGGAAGATAGATTATCATTACCTTCTAAAGCTTCAAGAGAGGATAGTGGAAAGATGCTGGAGGATGGACCTGAGATCGGTAATGAATATATGGGAAATCTTAGTTTGGGGTTTTCGGTTTTAATTTCTTGGGATTTTGACTACTAGGTTAACATCAACAAATTATTTTGTCCTCTTCACTATATTATGTCTTGAACTGAGTGTGTTTTACAAAGTATTCATATAGCAGTCTTATCTATTTTTAATTTTATGACCTGAGGATTATGGTTTTCCAACAATTTATCTAGGTTCCTTTTTTTAGCATATTTAAGGTTATTGTTATGTTGCTAAATTTAACAATTTGATTACTTACATGCTAGAGAATGAAATTTAGCATTTTGCAGTGAAGAACTGTTAAAATTAAAAGTATTTTGTTTTAAAATTTGTTCTCTTTTCCACCTCTCCCCAGGTGTGTTAGTTTTTAATGAGTTATTTTGTTTATTTGTTACTTCAACTTGTCCAAGGGCAGAAAGAGTTCTGATAATCCTAGCTTAAAATGGTGCAATTAAAGCCTGATGTAGAGTTTGATATTATTTATGAAGAAGATGGAATCATACCTGGCATGCCACTTCCTTCTGAATGCCATGTAGAACCACATACAGAATATGACATAGATGCAGTTAAATGGGGTCTGATGCACCATAAATAAAGTGTTGCAGATTGTTGTCAGGCTTGCTTAGACCAAGAAAAAAATGCTAAAGAAGGTGAAAATAAGTGTAACATTTGGGATAAATTTCCATTTGAACCTGGTTTCTATTCTCTAGATATATATCAGCACAAGCATCAAGAATGTTGGCTAAAGCAGATAGAATTCTCATGCTTCCTCTATTGCATATCCTGCATCTTCTGCTATGTGGCTTCATATAGGATATTTCGCTTTGGATATTATATTATTTTGTCAAGAAATATGTTGAAATTGATATTTTGGGGAATCTACATACACATTTATGCAAGTTTGAGCCTTTCTTGCTAAACCGAGGACAACTTACTGAAGGGTAGTTTGAAATTTTGTGTTTGTTCTTATTCAAGTTTGAGTTTGTTTAAAGACTGCTACATTCTATGGTCATGTGCAATTATGAATTATAAATTTATATAGTTTTGATGTTTCTAGGTTGGATACTGTACTATTTTCATTCCAGGATGCTACTATTAATGCGCCCAAGGCTCTTGAATTACTTGGTATGATTCGCACAAAACTAGTTGTTGAAGGGATATTCTTTATTCAAGATATATCAAGTGCAATCAAGGATGGAGGTACATAGCCAGGAATATTATTAGAAATGAGGGTATTTTGAGGTATTTCTCAAGAAGAAAATTTCAAGGTAGTCTGCTAACAATTTTAATGCCTGATCAAATTTGTGGTTTATCTATGATCTCTCATGTTTACAAGTGAATGGTTGGTTATTTTTTAGCTCGTGCTCACATTTTTTGGCTCTTGAAGCTTGAGCACTCTCATAATAGAAATAGGCAAAGTCAAACAACACAAATGGTCAACTAGCTCTCTTTTCATTTGCTAATATTATAATGAAGTTTTATTAGAGACACTGTTTGTTTGTTTGTTTTGGTTAGAAAAGAGTTTTCTCTTGGTTTTATGTGATTTTCAATTTATCGTATGTATAATGTTGAGAATTGGGAAAGAATAATGTGACATTTATCTTGTAGAAATTGGTTCTGAAGGAAAATTGCTTTGACATTGTTGATGTTAAGGTATATGTTGTATAAACTATTTATACTTTAATTTATGTTATATTATAGTGTTCATTGTCTTTCATGTCTTACACTGCATTGTATTTTCTTTTGTTTTCAAAAAATGAAATCAGTATTAACGGTAAGAAGCATGAATTGAAAAAATAGGAGAGCAATAACATTGGAGCGACAAATGCAAAAAGAGAGAGGAGAACTGGTTTGGTGATACCCTTAGAGCCAATATCTCGCACAAGACACACATATAAAGATTGATGATCAAGTCTTCAGAGTTGGTGAATTCACCTGTTATGCCTTGACAACACAACGATAATGTTTTGAAGTGTTGAAACATAATTTAATGTGTAAATTGTAGTCCAACTAATATTAAGTTGGAAACTCATATTGCAATACTTTAAAATTTCATATAATATAATTTATGTTGTTGAAACTATTTATAGTTGCACTTGATGTTATTTAGTATTGTAATTAAAATAGGTGACTTTGTGTTTTTATATTAGATGAACATGGACATTGTATGACATTTTTTAAATCATACAAATTAACTTACGTTGATTAATAATGAACACAAAATCAATTTAAAGCTACTAAATTAGTAGTTTATATTGATTAATGATGAGCACAAATAAAATGAATATACGACTAAATTAGACATTTATAATGATTATTAATGAAAGTAAATGAGATGAATGTAAACTACTAAATTAGTCTTTTATATAATGAATAAATGGCTACGACAAATGGTAAATTTGTGAATACAAATGATGACTAAATTTTGCATATATATGACTATTAATAGCTAATTTACATTATCTTATAACACGACTAAAATTTAGTCATATTTCTTCGATCATTAATTGGTTTCAAATGATGACTAAAATTTGCATATATATGACTATTAGTAGCGAATATATAGTATCTTATAACACGATCAATATTTTGGTCATATTTCTTTGGTGATTAATTGGTTTTCTTGGGTGATCATATAGTAATATATTTTGTTTTATATTTGGTCATTAATTGTGACAATTAATGACCAAATCAAAGACCAAATGAATAAATAATTCAATGACTAAATCAGTGACTAAATTAATGACCAAATCAGTGACTAGATCAATGACCAAATAAGTGACTAAAATAGTGACTAGATCAATGACCAAATTAGTGACTAAATCAATGACCAAATCAATGACCAAATTAATGACTAAATATACAACTAGATAAAAAATTTGAGATAAACAATTAATGACTAAGCTAAAAATGACCACAAATTGGTCATGTTATTATATACTGTAAATTATCTAGTATTGGTCACCGACTAAAAAATAGTCGTTTATATGCAAATTTTAGCCAGTTTTTTAGTAACTAATTAGCAATTTTGTACTAGTGAATAGAATCCTTTCAAATCCTGAAGACAAAATCATTCAAGCTCCCAATATACTAGATGAATATGAATATGTACCATCAAATGAAAAAATAATATTTTTTTGCTATCCTCTAGCTTATTGATGCCCATCTTGTTGGAACTACCAATACGTTGAGCATTAATGCAGATAATTCAACTTACAATGCATCTAGGATAGACAAACTATCACCACCACAAGCCTCATTGGGTATAAACCGAAGAAGATATGTGTTCTGAAAAAGACCCGTGTAAACCCTACCTAAAATATACATGAAACAAATGCGAGGTGAAGAAAGAACCTCTTCCAAGAGCTAACATGAACTAATATGCGAGGAAAGTGGACTAACTTTTGCAGATAAAAGTGGAGTTCAAATTGTAACTTGCAATGGTTTTCCTGCTGGAGAGGGTGAATAGCCCAACTTGCGAGTCTGTTTGAGTCTTCCATTCACATAAAATTGAGTTATGCTCAACTGAAAGAGCCCAACTAAGGTATTGGGCTTACTATGTATAATTGGAAGTTGATGACATATCCCTTCTTCAATTTAGGTATCTAGAAGCACAACAAGAAAAACCCTCTTTTAGCACCATAAGTTGGCACCACTTATGTTATGTGGTGTTAATGTGATGTAAATGTTTATGTATCATATTAAAAATGAAGTATATCACTATATATGAAGGACAAGTTAGCACCATTCTTACTATGTGGTGTTAAAGAGGAGTAAATTTTATTGATCTTATTGGAAGTGGAGTATATCACCACATATTTAAAGAAGTAGTGTTTGCCAAGAAAGTTCTATAAAGTAGGGTAGTTAAATTTGTGTTTGCCATGTTGACATGTACAAGTGGATTTATTTATGTGAATTTCCACCATAACCATACAAAATTTACAAATATTTATATTATGAATATATAAATTAGAACTAAACTCACAAATATTAATTTTATAATATTTATGTGTTTGTCATGTTTACATGTAAAACTAAAATTCATTTATGTAAGTTTGCACCATAAATACAACAATTCAAAGTAATTGTTTTCTAAATATTTTATTTCAATTATTTACTTTTTATATTATTATCATGAGAAAATAAATGCACAAAACCATAATACATAATTATTTATTTTATGAATAATCCAATTAAGATAAATATTTTTTATATTATTGTCATTTCTAAATAAAGTAAGGGTGAATTACATGGAGTTGAGTTACTCTTTTATGGAAGAACTTCTGTTACAAAGGTTGAAAATATATCTTTGTGAGGGTATTTTTTAAGCCCTCCATCAAGCTTTTAAAAGGTCCATCTAGGACTAAATAAAACCCTCAATTAGACTACATTGCTCCATCATGCTATGGAGCTTGATGGAGACACATAACTTGATAAAGCTATAATATGTACACATGCCATTAAATTCTGCTTCAACTTAATGATAGTGTTTTATGGACTCATGGCATTGAGAAGCCAATAATATTGCACATGGTATGGTCGGGTTTGAATTTTTATATTATACTTAGTATATTTTTTATTATTTCATTATATATATGTATGTATGTAATTTTAGAGTTTGCTATTGTTATTAATTTCATACATTTTATATCGTTTTTTTTTGTTAGCTTGGTAGGACTCCTTTTTCATTCATTTTATAAGCAACAAACAACTAGATTTACTAGTTTGGTGGTCTCAACCCGCCCCGAGAGGGAAACTGAGTCTGTTGGCCACCTAATGGCATGGTATGCCATCCAAAAAAATAAGGTTTCTAGTCTGTCATACTAAAAAAACAAAGCTTGGATACTCACACATACAATTCTTAACAAATTGACTATCATATTTACTGGACACTTGAAATTTAAATGCTAGCCGCATATAAATACTAAGAAAAAGATAGATTAAAAGAGTCATGAACTACTCAGCCTCATCTGGAACCAAGACCGACTCTAGTTGTGCCAGATCCTAAAACGAGGTGACAGCCTACTCAAAAGGCTTGGAAATACACGAGAGTTGGTAGTCAATACACTCGAGACACCCGTCCTGTTTCCTTAGTTGGAACTTGATCTTATCGAACTCACTCTTATAGTCTAGGAAGTATTGGGCTAATGTCACCAGGCTCATAGAGATTTACTCCAAGGATTTACCAAGGATTCTCTTCATAGACCAATACAGATATAGTGTCTACTTGAATTGTGTTAGTATGCCTCCTGTTTTTCCTAGATCAGGTATTAAACCTCTCCATTCCTTAGTATCCATCTCTGTCTTTGCATATCTATTTATGTCAGCTTTACATTTTTCAATGAGTTTTTGAATTTTCTCTATTTTGTTCTCATGGTATGCTTTCGCAACCTCTTCGATCACATCGATTGCAGGCCTCCATCCTCTCGGCTTGCTCAGGGGTGAGCTGGGTTGGGCTTTTACCGCCTTCCCTTTATCCTTTCGGCCACGGCCTCAAGCTATAGGACTCTTGGAGAGTGCCAACCCATAGTCTTTGACTAGGTTTTCGAGTAGGTGACCTGTCCACATAGTCAAACAGAGGCATAATTCTATATAATGAAAACGATCAAAGGTAAATGCATCCTAGTTATCAGAAGAAAGGTGACATGTGGGCTTCTTCCCAAGACTTCTCCCCTACCCGTCCCTCTGTGGAACCATATCCCTCATACCCTTCTTAATTTCTGCCACCCCCTATCCATGACGGTCGCACACATCACATAAATTATCCCCATAACCCAAAGACTCCCACCTTCCTTCAATCTCCTGAACTCCCTTCCAGTTTCCTCTCTCTCGTCATACCTCGCACCCTAAAAATTGACAAAGGAGGCGTCGGTGCCCACTACTTGGACTTAGGTGGAATTACCTCTCCCATTCCCCATGTGCATCAAGCCCAAGTAGATCAAGGTGGTATAAACTAGCAAAGCCTCTAAACTAAACACAACCCAGAACTACTCATTAACTCTATACCCTGACAGGATTGCCCGAACCCTCACCAATCCTTCTTGTTGGAATCCATTACCCAAAAAACTCACACTCGAGTGCATTCTGAGGCCATGCCCAATTCCTACTCCAATACAAGGGAAGAGACCCAAAAGAACGAAAACCTTCCTCCAACCAGAGTTAGAATGGTTCCGCTCTCCCCTATGTAGAAAAAGACTATACCAGTCTAGGTTAATCCCCTTAGGTTCCCATAGATACCAACCCAAATTATAAAACATAAACATGGCATGAACAAGGGAGAGGATCCAAACATGGTGGACATGCAATGGAGGTTTGTTATCCCACTATCATGCCTGCACCAAAGTCTGTCATCATAACAAAACCCCCACACCTTCCTCCACCATGTTTTAAGCTCCATGCGTGGGCCTCTGTCCCGCCACCTCACCTTGTGTTGCATGTGACAGTACAACTTGCCACCCTTGCCTCTCATGTGGAAAGTGGTGGGCTTAAACCCCGAGGCCACTACCATTAATATTGATGGGAGGGTCGATATTCTTTGTTACACCCTGATCGGGGAGCTGAGTCTGGGAACTATGGGTCAGATCTGCCCTCTGACCTATCCCACTCTATGATTCTCTACAACTTGATCTGTGGTTCTTCCCCCAGATTAGCAGGCCTGCTTAATTCAATAGGTTCATTTGGGTGAGCACAACCATAATTTTCTAGGAGGTTAGCTCCTCTGTTTCCTTCCCTCCTTACATGTGTGATAATGATGATATAATCAAATTTCTTGATTGTATCCTCCAATCCCTACACATGAAAAGTAATATGCAATATTTGGCTGAGTTTGTCCCACTTCGTTCCTTGGTTAAGTTTTTTGAGAGTGTTTGTAACCAAATGAGAGTCTCCTTCGATTACCAGCTTTCTGTATCCTAGTGTGATGGCCAAGAGGATACCTTGGTGCACTCCTATGAATTCCACCTCATTGTTGTTGGCAAACCCATAGGAGTAAGTATATATGAATCTTGTTGTGCCTTGATGATCTCAAAAAATCCCTCCAGCCCCTGCTTGCCCCAGATTTCCTTTTGAGGCTCCATCAAAGTTGATTTTGATGAATCCTTCTAGAGGAGGTTTTAAGATCTTGATGGTGTCCCCTATGTCAGGGATAGCTTTCCAAGAAGCTGGGGAGACCATGCTAGGCACTAGGTGGAGGCCTTGTAGAATTCTTTCTTCTTGAGGAGCCACTTGCCAATCGTCTAGCATCCATTTATCCAAGAGGATGTTTTCTCTTATGTTGTTATTAATTCCTTCCCACACTATCTCTTGGTCCAAGCTGATGTTTTTTAATATCCATCGGTTCCTTTCATTCCACGTTGCCCATACAGTGAACCCTTGGACAAGGGACCATGCTTGGTTAAGTATTGAACTTGAGCATAATTCTTGTCTCCATATTAGGATGGTCTCCTTTATGCTGCTCAGGTCACGATCTATCCTACCAAACAATCCTTCCACTTGTATCCATTTTCTCTCCACATACTGACATGAGTTGAGGAGGTGTTCTAGTGTTTTCCCCTAATTTCCACATAGGGAAAAAATTGAGGGCCCTTGGAAGCCTCTTTTGGTCAGTTGGTCCCAGGTCAATATTTTTCCTCTACACACCAACCAGATGAATTAGGTCACCTTCGGCCACCACTTCCCTCCCCAAATTTTCCTCCAGATTGAATGTTGATTCTCCTTCCCCCGTCCCGCTTTTATCCTGTAAGCTTCCTTGACTGTAAATGATCCTTTTGTAGCATAGCCCCATCTCAAGATGTCTGACCCTTCCTGGAAGGTGATTCTTCTCTAGTCTACATCCTTCTTCCAAAGATTCATTGATCTAAATTCGACGCATTTGGCCAATCTTTCCTGATTTTCGTCTTCTCCATCCACCATTAATGGTATCTTCCCTCTAGTATTGGTTTACCATTTTATAGTTGTTGTTCATAGCATAAGTGAAAAATTCACTCAGCTCCTATCTGAGGAATAATTTTCCCCTCTGTTGCTAGGATTCATTCCAAAAGAGGTTTGGTTGTTCCTTCCTCATTTCCGAGAATAAATGTTTCAAAATAAGATATTTATTTTGGGCTGCTATATTCCCAATGGTCGATCCTTTAGGGGGGTCTCGGTATCTTAAAATATCCTCTGTATGGTTGGGCATGTCGTATTTCCTTGTCCTTATCTACTTCCACAGTCCCATTCCTCCCTATGCCCATCTCCACCATAATTTCACCCCTTGTACTTGGTTGTGAATAAACAGGTCTCTGAGGCCTAGTCCCCCTTCCATCTTAGTTTTGATGAGGTTTGACCATGTTACCAAGGACCATTTTTTCAACTGTTGGCCCCCTCCCCAAAGGAATTTCTTGAATATTTCCTCCATTTTGCTTCAAATTGTTTTAGGTGTGCCCATTCCAAACAACTAGTGAATGGGGATGGATTGTAGGAAAAATTTAAGAAGGATGGTGCTGTTAGCTATATTGAGGGCTCTGAAAGTCTAGTTGCTGAGATTTCTTTGAATTTTTTGGATAAGATGACTTCGAAAATAAATTTTTAGATAGCTTTCAGCAAGGGGCATTCCCAAGTATTTAGTGGGAAGAGATATGATACAGTGTTAAAGAAGAAGATGCAAGATGTTTCATTATTAATAAGGTCCAACTTATGCAGTCATAGGCTTTAGATAAATCTAGTTTGATCATCATCCCCGAGATTTTCAAATGCTTCAAGGAGTGGATTGCTTCCTGGGAGGTAATAAAACCATATAGGATTTGATGACCCTCTACAAAACCAGTTTGTTCAGATGATATGAGGGAAGGAAAAAAAGGTTTAAGGCGCTTAACCATAATAGTTGTAACGATTTTATATATGAAATTACATAAAGCAATCATCCAGAATCGTTGTGGATCCTCCGATCTAGCAGATTTAGGAATCAACATTATAAAAGTAGCATTGAGATTCGGACATGCCTTTTGGTGCCCTCTTGACTCCTCCACCACTTCTAGAACATCTTGTCCTATGAATTTCCATGCAGCTTGGAATAATTTCACGGTGAAACCATCAAGCCCTGGGGCTTTATTTTTTTCCATACCTTTTACCACCTCCTCCATTTCCTCCATGTGACCACCCACATAAGGCCAAGGTTCTGATATCTAGTAATGAGGAGCAGGATGTTTTGGGTGATTTTATGGATTGCCTCAGAGTGATCATGCTCTAGTTCAGAGAGCAATGTATGAAATTGATGTACAACTAGTTATTCCATGTCCTCATGATGGACTATTCTGTCTTCAGCCTCATTTTTCAGTGAGAAGATCCTATTATGTTGTTTGTGTTGGACCATTGCTTTATGGAAGAAGTTAATATTGTCTGCTCAACTTAGTGTTCCTAAATTGATGTCACAAATTGTCAACCAGGGCTAGTAAACTGTTGAAGTGAAGTGCACTATATGTGCCTAGGTATCTGTTTCTCACTACGTTGTGTTTAGTGTTTTTCCAATGTTTTTGATTTTGTGTTTTTATTCTAAGAGGAAAAGAACTAAGTGTTGGTAAAGAGAAGTTGTTGGTCACACTAAAACAGAGCAAAACCTATTCTAAACTATGTATGGCACTTGAGAACAGAAAATGAAATACTTTAACAAGAAAAATATCTCATAGCATGAACTCAATAACTCATAACATGAACTCAGTCCAATTCATTCATTAGAAATATGTTGGAATAATTTGAGAAAAGGATAAGTTTAATGTAATGAGGTTCTTCCAAGTAAACAACAATCTACAATATCACAGAGAAAATCTCATCCATGGCTAGAAATTTGTTGGAACACATTTGGAAAAAGATAGTCTGCAACCTAGTGAAGAATTCTACTCTAAATTAACCTATGACACCGAAATTAATCCATTCCACAACTCAAAATATCACTGTTAAAACTCATTCAAGAATTAGAAATCTTTTGGAATAGCTTTGGAAAAGAGGCAGTTTGTGAAATTATGAGAAGTTGCAGAACAATCAAGACTTCAAAATGACATTACCAATTCTTGTTCCTATGATGATGATGTATTAGTAGAAATTAAGAACAGGAGTGGTTTGTAAATAATGAAGGCCATCAAGTCTAACTTAACAACTAGAATACAACTGACTAATAAAACTAAAAATACAATGGATAAAACTGAACTAGAATGCAATCATTCAAACTTGAAATACAGTGAACAGAATTGAACTAGAGTGCCATTAACCTTCGGAGTTTTACAACTAAACTAAAATGCAACTAATCACTGAAATACTACAGCTCTGTCTCATTCGGTGTTAGTGGTATTTTGGAACAATTCATAGAACAAGACTGGCTATAACATGTGATGTAAATGAGCATAAAAACATAAAGTTAAAAAAAACGCAACTAAGCTCTAAAACACCACAACTATGTCTCATTCAGTGTTAGTGATATTTTGGAATAATTCGTAAGAACAAGACTAGCTGTAACAATTGATGTAATTGAGCACAAAAACGTAAAGTTCAGAAGAATGCAACTAATTCCTAAAATACTACAGTTATATCTCATTCAATGTTAGTGATATTTTGGAACAATTCGTAAGAATAAGACTGGCTGTAGCATCCAATGCAAGTGAGTATAAAACACAAAGTTCAGAAAATTTCTTAAGCTAGGAATGCAACAAGGCTAAAGTTACTTATCTAAACAATGTGCACAGAGCTTCTCGGGCAGTAGGGGCCCTCTACCACCGGATTAGCATACAAATCTCCTCAAGATTGCCTCAGATCTTGCAATAAAGTGGTACTTCTTTCATTAAAGGAAAATTATTTCAAAAACAGAGTATTACGGTCTTTTGAGATCTAGCAACAAAACATCAATCTAGCTAGTTGTCTCTCGGTCTTCCAAGTCATTCTTATAAAAGAAATACATAACTACCCTTGAGAAGAAACATGAACAAGTGTCTTTTTCAATCAAAATCAAATTATAACTCTTATGGAAGCCTCGTACTTTGTTGGAGACATCTGTAGAGTCCCTGTCCTGGTAGGAATCTGCTTCTTGGCTTTGATCTCTTCCACGTGCATAACCACCTGTAGCTTCTTGCTCAGACTTCGTAGAGAGCAATAAATGATGTGGGAGTGTTTTGGAATTAAACCATATGCGTTTTTCCTTGAAGTGACACCTGTAACCTATGAGAACATGAAGATAGTTGCGGAATAGGCGACTGGCTACAGAATGGCTGCATTCTGTAGCTGAGTCTAGTAAAAAATTACTACAACAACAAAACCATGAAAATATAGCAAGTCAATCATTGTATACATTCCTAAAGTGACTTTAATCAATCCTATTGACCATTTAAGCCTGTAATTGATAAGGGACAAAGGAAATGAAGTGAAATTTGGTGAAGGGAAAGGACATCTTGGGCCCAAAGCACATGTTCTTCTATACTTCCCTCAACCAAGTTGCTAGAAAATTATATATACACAGAGCAATGAAACACATAAGATATGTAGAAAACACAAGCACACAAAACAAATAAAAGCAGACACAAATATACGTGATTCCGCTTTGGGCTACGCGACCAAACAATCCAAATTTTATATTATCCAACAAATGAAGAGACACAACCTACAAAAGATCCACCTGTGAATATCTCATGTTATCTCCTCATGCTTTCCCCCGTATGTTTCTCACCCGAGAATTCACATACAATACACAACCACAATAAAACACCCTCATACAAGTGAGGGGGGTTGTCTTCAGGGCAAAAACCCTAAACTAAACATAACTTCTATCATCAGATCATCCGCCCAATGAACGACCCAACAATCAGAAATTACTGTGATTTCTTCACAAGGCAATTTTACATATGTTTTTAGTTTCGGTGTGTTAGCCTATAAAATTTGTTTTACCAAAAGTTGGCTAAATCATTTTGAACCTTCAAGGAAAATTTTTTTATTGCGAACAAATATTGACTCTCGAATACAATTAAGAGCCCCAGCATGCCTCTATCCACAATCTTCACTACTGTGCCCGTTATGCCCCAGAAATTCTTCTGATTTCCAAAAGAGGATATTGCTGCAAGCACCATTTTCCCCTTCCTTCCACTTCCAAAACTAACCTCATTTGTTACCCCTCTAATCCCCATTAAAATCCCTCATTTTCATGTTTTTCCCCTTTCCCCTTCATCAAAACCCCTTTGATAAGGCTTAAGCCTCCTTCTTTGCCTTATCGAAACCCCCAACATCCATTAAAAACCTTTAAAATTGCATAAAAAACACATCTTTTATGGTATAGACTTAAGCCCCCTTGGGCTAAGTCTTTAGCCATTTCCACTACACGTGCCCTAGTGCTGGAACCAGGCACTAAGCCATTTTGGCATTTATCGCATCGGGGGAAACATAGCGCGCAAGTATTTTCCCTCTATCAAAATCCCCGATGCCGATTAACCCTGTATACTATAACCCCCGATCATATTGCTTCCCATGTAGCCCGAGGCCCCACAGTCGGGCGCCTATCCACTTTGAATAAATATTCCGCCCCTAAAACACAAAACCTTTGTTTGTATTAAATTTTTGGGTTTTAATTTTTTTTGTCGTTTTATTAAAAGAAAAACCGGGCGGAGTTCATCGCACCGCTTTTGAGAGGGAGGAAGTTTTTTCCGTTTGGAAGCGATGCCATTCACCGACCAACACGTGGCTTTGAGCACTATTGAAAAACTACCCTCATCGCCCATTAAAGGTTGGATGTGGAGTGGGTCCGATATTGATGCGCACCGTCCGATCTGAGGCCACTCATCGGACGGTAATCATGCTCTGAAGAACCCCATGCAATAAGCAAAGGTACGACGCGGTCATGAAAACATCTCTATCGTCGATCTAATCTGCAGATCGACGGTCCACATTCAATCGCCCCAGTCCCCATCGTCCACTGTAGTGCCGGTGGTCCCATCACAAAATCAGCGTCCACGCAGCAAAATTTAATTGGGGCGGGTCTTCACTATTTCCCCGCACAGTCAACAAGCCTTTTCATGACCCGAAATAGTTATACAAAGTGATTTAATTAAAGGTTTTTGATGTCCAGGGCATTTTTCTAAGGTCTTGTCGATAACTGATCTCAGTCGTTGATCTTGTGGGCCGATCTCATCCGACAGCCCACGATCATCCCGAACCCCAAACGCCATTTTTAACCATTTTTTTCGCCGAAACAAAGGTTTTTAGCCCATTTTCTCCATTTTTCCAAATAAAGCGACTCTTTCTCTTTGACTATTCGCCCTCGCTCCCGACCGTCGATCTCTGCGCGATCGAAAGCTCCGATTTAATTCCTCATTCGCTTTTCTTTTAACCTCTCCTACTAAATCCAGACCGTTGGATGATGCCATCCAATGGCCACACTTTCCCCACATGTCCTTCCAAAGTATTTAACCTATATATGCAGGATTTCATAATGTTTTTCATATTTTGCAGGGTTTAAATGGCTTTTTCGCCATGCTGAAGAAAATTTAAAGGTTGAGGGTGATCATCCTCCTGCCTTCGATTCATCAAAGAGAATCATTTGCAGGGTTTAAACTCCATGTTTCATCAATAATTCATGAGGCATTGATGCCATTTGATCCCTGTGCAGCCCTGCATACCAACAAACACAACAAGTCAATCAAAAATCAAAGAATATCAGTGTCGAAGACAAAACACAACAGCATGGAAGATTGAAGACAATTTTATGAGGATAATGGCCAATAATTGATTATCAAAATCCTAATCGTCCCAATTAAAACACAGTTAGAAAGAAAATCATGAGTGTTTTATCAAACAGAAGGCCTCCACCACCACATCTGAGGCAAATTGATTCCTCCCAGCTACCACAGTGCCACCTGTACCTCAAAGAATTTAAACAGAGGCCGAAGTTATTGATCAGGATCAGATATTTTCCTCAAGCACAGCCAAATAGTTATTTCTACCAAGGAACTTAATGTAAAAAATATCAACAGAGTAATTATTACACAACACAGAGCCTCAAGTCAAAAAGAGCTCCCACTGAGCTTAAATCTTAATGTAAATTATTTAATACAGAGGACACCTATGTAAGCTTCTTCTTTGAGCCCCCCAAAGGCCAAGAAGCCATTAAGACTGTATTAATTATCTTTGGAGCTCTTTAACATATCTCACCTCGTCATTCTTCTATTAATACTATTGGAGAAGATGAGAAAGGTGTTGGTTGGTTGATCACTAGTTGTAATACTGAAACTCTCTGAAATAATACATAATTTTTTGAAGTTGAAGAAGAAATTGAATTCTTGGAAGTCCTGATGATGTTGTTGCATGATTTTTATTGAGAAGGCTCTATCATTGGATCCATGAGCTTGGCTGTTGGTGAAGTATTCTAAATTGCTTAATGTTTTTTCCCTGTTCTCATTATGTTCCATAATTTCTTACTACAGTAGGATGAAAGTTTTAGGCTAAGAAATGACTCCTTGAAGCACCTTAGACCTGTTCATCCTTCACTGTTTCATGTTTTCTTCTGCTGAGGTATTTTAGAGTCTTTAATCTCTCTCTTTAGTCCTCATGCTCATTTATTTCCTTAATAATTTGAACAATTGCTTTCAGCATGATTTATGGTTCTCCCTGCTTGTCTGTAGCCACTTAAAGACTGTTATTGAAGTCTCCCTTTGAAGTTATTTTGTTTACAGTAAGTCAAGGAGGTTTGTTCTGATCTTGCCCTTTTTCCTTGCTTAAACAGTTGTCTTAAAGGGCTTTTATAGTTGTGATCATAGATGTGTTAGGTGTTCCCTCTTCTATGATTGCAATTATCAATGAATCTTTTATGTTTTCTAAGTCATTTAAAATAAAATCTTTGAGGAAATAGGGTGTTCCCCGAATCTTAGATTTCATTTTAAAATTTGTCTTGAAGTCATTATTTTCTTAAAGAATGTTTGTATAATTTATGGTTAGCCCTGTCTATCAAATATTTCTTTACTGTTCAAGTTATGTTTTCAAGTTCCCTTCGTTGAGAATCAAATTTATCTTTCCAAATCATTGATGTCCATCTCATTCCAAAACCAAAGGATCCTGCGGCCAAGTTAGATTTTCCCTCTAATACCCCATATCCATTGATGAGTATGTTGTGACCTCTTCTTGACCTTACTGCTCTAATGAACCAGATTCTTTCTCACGAAGACATTATCTTTCCTAGACCTTTCATGTTATGATGTATCAATTCAACCAAACAAATAAACAAACACCTGCACTTAATAACTAGTCTAAAACCAATACTCAAAGCACACAAGATAAACCTTTGCAAACAAACATTTGAGAGATCCCTCTCTAAAAATAGGAGGACTAGATCCTGTAACTCTAAATATTGGTTATGATGTTGCCTTGTCTTTTGATTTTCCAAACTATCAAAACACGAGACACCAACATAATGGCGATCACGGTGGGACACTCAGTAAAATATTCAAAATCAAACACTCACTGTCTAGTATAACATAAGTAGCATTCGTCAAGCACTACCCAGCATGATGGTAATCATGATAGGACTTAATTGAATCAGCGACAAACTAAGTAAAACCTTAGGATTCCTGCAAGACCTTATCAAACCTTGAAGAAATCAGTTACCAAGCCATAAGAGTGAACTCTGTTTGTTTGAACACCTTAGCTAAGTGCAAAATTAGACTTAGAACACTCTCTTAACCTATAACACCGAAACAACTCAGAAAAACCCAAAAAAAAATTCAGTTTGGCTTTACAATAAATGTGGTGGTGGAACCATCCAATATCTCACCTCCATAAAAGCTAAAAATTTTCCACCTGGTGACTCCACTAGCCCCAGTAGGCCTATTACTCATTTAGGTTCCTAGATCTCTTTAGGACTGTGTTAACTAGCCTGGAAGAACTTTAGAAGCCTAGTCCCATACTGGATAAGACATCGTGAGAGGTAAAATTCCCAAAAACAGTCCCTAAAACCTCAACCTCTCTCATTTTTGAAAAACAGTCTGGCTTCACATAGGATCCACACTAGATCCCATCCAAACCCAAACCCTCCTTTAATCATTGATAATCCATAGAGAATTCTGTGGCAGACTTCTAACTCCGGAAAGTCAGCTGCTAATAGGAGCCTCTTAAGAACAAAATCTTTCCCTGAAAACCTTGTTGTTTTGGAGGATTTACACTTTGAGTTACATCATATAAAGAACATATTTAGAATTAGATCTCAAGGTGACTTAAACCAAACTGACCTTAATATTGCAGATTTGCAACAAAGCTTCAGTAGAGAAGCCTCACCTTCCACTCCTCCTGATTCCCAGCTTCTTCATCACTTTAGTATTTTTCATAACAAGTCTGCCCAAAATTAGTTTGCTAGCCCAAGCATTTCTTCCACTCCAATTCATACTACCACTGTGCAAAACACTCCTGTTTATCCCACTTTCACTCCAGTAAATCCACCCCTTGTAAATCCACCCTTATTTCCAGCTACGGAAACATGGTATGCCCCATTAGTGTTACCACAACCTCTACTTCCCCTACCAAATGATTACCAATCCAAAATCCCTCATTTCACTGGAAAAGAGTCTACAACAGCCCAACATCATGTAGATAGGATGGAAGATGCTTTTGATTACATGGAGATAGAAGAAGAAACTGTGAAGATGAGAATCTTCGCCCAAAGTTTAGGAGGAGATGTAAAGAAATGGTTTAAAAACTTACCTCCTAACAGCATAAATGATCTCCCTGCCTTGCATCAAACATTCATCAACAAATGGGAACTCAAAAAGAATCCTCTCCAAATACTAGCAGAGTATAGCAGCCTCAAGAGAAACCAAGGGGAGAGTGTTCATGAGTACTCCACTAGGTTCAATAGTGTTTACAATGCTCTTCCACCTCACATGAAACCTCCTCAAGGCATGGCCTTAGTAAGGTATCCCGAAGGCCTTGATGCTGAAATGACTTATCAGTTAAGGGAGAGAGATTACTTAACCTTAGAAGACATGCAGAAAGGAGCTGTGAGCGTAGAAGAAAACATAATTGAGAAAAGAAATAGGTTGAGATTAGAGAAGAGGGTAACTTATAAAGATGACCTACTACCTTCAACCTCAACTTCTGACACAAGAATTGACAACCTAGTGAAGGTAATGGAGAGGATGCTTGAGAAGATCAATTTAAATGAGAGAGTGCCACTAAGAGAACCTCAAAATAACCAAAACAGAAATAGAAATAAGAATTATAGAACAGAAAACAATCAATATAAGCAAAAATAAAGTGACTAACAGATTAGACCTCCCTTCCAACAGAACTATGTAGATCAATATGAGGAAGATAGGGAGTTGGAAAGTTTGGGAGAATCTCATGTAAACTTGATTGGATCAGACAGTGGGGATGATGTTTTCCTCACTGAAGAAGAACACGGTTTCTTCTCTGATCACAGTACAAACACCTATGAAGATTCTGATGACTATAGATTGGGGTTTGAAAATGCAATAATGGAGGTGCACAAACAATATGATCTTAGGAGCAAGGGGAACATAGATAATTCAAAGGACAAAAACACTAATTCTGCTATCAAGAAAAACACAGAAGCTCAGCCCAAAAAGACAGCAGAAAAAACCAACGTTGTGACCAAGAAACCAGACATAAACAAAGACAAAAGGTGTCCAGCCAAATTATTGAATGCAGAAATATCCTAGCTCTTCGGCCAGTGGTCCTTAATAAAACTATCGTACCACCAAACAAGGTTCGACAAAATCAAATTGTACGGATTGATGGGGGACAACAATCTATAGCACTTGAGCTAGATCATATGCTTCCTTTAGGTGCGGGTAACAAGCAAAGCATTTTCCACCTTCGAGTCTATCGGAAAAATGCCTTCCATCGACGCAGAACTTTGTTGCGATTGTGCCAATGGTGTGGCTCTAACAAATCCTTCGTCGATTTATTTGTTTATTTATTTATTTTTTTTCTTTTTTTAGGAAAAAAGAGGCAAAACGGGAAGCTATGAGTGCAAGGATAAGATAGCCCTCTAAGGAATGCTAGAAGTGAAGTAGTGTTTGAGGTCATGGATGTTCTCGAGAGGACCTCGACTCTTCCCTCAAGAGTTTGTAGTCTAAACGTGCTTGGGAACCTAACTTCTCCTTAACTTGGAAAGAATAGGTCCATAGTGCTTGGAACTTGGAATGTTTTCCTTTCGAGGACCGAGTCTCCTACCTCAAATTACACATTCCTAACGGATTTTCTATCAAACCATCTCTTGATTCGGCTTTGGTGGATAGCCGAAATTTTCCCAAGTCTTTTGTCTTTCTTCCTCCAACTTCATTCAGGGTATCAATTAATTCTGTGAGGTAGGGCACGTGTACCATGACATTCTTAGGAAAAGCGAAGGGCAAGGAGAGATAAATGGGGAGGAAGAACAACTTCTTTTCCATACCGAGAAAATAACGGAGAGGTTCTAGGGAGGACTTGGGCGTGACACGGTCGGCCCAAAGTGCATTGTGGAGGGCATTGTGCCGATTTGCAGCAGTGGGACAGCGGGGGTTTTCTTAATGATGCGGATCATATTTTTATTAGTTGATTCGGTGAACCATTCCTTGGGGATAGTAATTTGCGGAATGTTTGAGAACAATACCGTTTTCGAGCAAATGCATAATTTAAAATATGAAAAGTAAGTTGCATTATCAAAAGCCAAGGAAGTTGGAACGCCAAACACATTAATGATGGAATGAGTGGCGAATTCTGCCCTCTTGATCATTGATTTGGCATAAAGGCGTGCTTAGAACCCCTGGTGAAATAATCGATGGCATGAAATATACCGGTGTTGTTTGGAAGAGTGAGGTATGATTTCACCTAATGATAATTTCAGAAACCTTTGTTGAAAGGTTCTTCACGCTGCGATGGTAAGGTGGCGACGAGCGCGCCCTTGGTTGTGAATTTAAAACTGAATGCACTTAGGACATGTCATCGCATCTACGAAAAGGTTGGCCAATAGTATCACACAACGCATTATCTTGTAAATGAGTGGTATCAAGCAAAAGGAAGTACACTCGTTTTGATTCCATCGTGTAGCTCGGTCAAAATATTACGAGCTTCATCATGTTCCAGCGATAACATGACCCCATCGTAATGCTTTTGAAAAGCTTCCCCTAGATACGGTGGTAGATGCATCTTTGAGTCTTATCGCGCATTTGCGAGGGCCGTTAGAGAGGGTCAAGAGTACCCTAGGCTGAAATGTCTTGAAATTTTAAAATGCAAGAAAGACTGCTACTGTGAGGCACGTGGTCACTGCAGTGCATATCAATTTTCTTGTTTCCCAACACTCTTCTTCCACTCCCATGGGAACTTACTGCGGCCCTATGTGACCATTTGACATAAACCTTGTCCTTTCATGGTGTGTGCTGGTTACAACTCTAAATCTCATACTCTTAGAGCACGTCACCCAATTACCTGGCCTCACTAGCTCTGTTTGCCTGGCTCGGTGGGCGGCAATTTTGGGTGTGGAGCAGCCGTGACGTGGTTTTTGAATGTGGGAGCCTAAAATACTTGTTGCTTTGTAGGCACGCAGGCACTTTTCAATTTTCGGGGTAGTTCAATTCAACTCCTTGTAAACGGTACTCATGAAGGAAATGGAGCCTCATCATTGTTGCCATCTTTGCGTGAGGAGACATTGCAAGTCATGGTCCAAGAGCGAAAGTATATAGGATAAAACCTGCCTTCAATGTCACGGGCTTTGAAGGGATGGTGCTTGACTATGGCTGTGATTTGGCGAGCCTCCTTCCGGACAGGTTCCATTGAGCTCTTGCATTCTTTTATCATCCCTGAAAACCTAACTGTACGAGCGAAATCGAGATATGAACTGGATAAAATTGATTTTTGAAAATATTGCATTTCTTTCATCTTTGCTCGGGGGGGGAGAATGCAGGCGATAGCTTTAGCCGCTCTGAATCTACTACAATGCCTTGCTTAGTTATAATGTGGCTGACAAGTTCCCGCACGCACGAGCGAAAATGCTCTTTTCGGGTTGAGAGAAATCTTGGTACTTCTTGCACCTCTCGAAGATTTGTTTGAGGTGGCGTAAATGATGCGTCCGGTGTTTTGAAAACATAGTGGCGTGTCCAAATAAACTACCACGTGACCTGTCAAACCACAGCTATATCCATGGCTCATTGGAAAGTTTCCCCCGTTAATCAATCCAAAGGAGGCATGCGCTGACGAAGATGTTCCCCATTTGGTTCTAAAGAGTGATTTTTCAATCTATACGGTTGGAAAGCTACGGCTGTGGTGTTAACCGGAAGGAATTCATCCAACAAGAGAACATCTCAGATCTGAACCTGACTTACAATATTTGTTCCATGGAGTGTGGGTAATTGTCTTTGTTTGAGGCTACCAAATTCAAATTAAAAATCCACACATAGCGGATCTCACCGGACTTCTTGAAATGTAGGACCAAAATTTTGATACCCATGTGAGGTAGACGAAGTTTAAAAACAATGTGTGCATCCAACAACTTCTTGAGTTCTTTCGGGATCATCGGTTCCAAAGTAGGATGGCCTTTTCCTAGCTTGTTGGGACAAACTTGCATTCCTTCATGGGTATATTTTGAATAATCCGAGTATGTTATAATAATGATACGTATATGTCCAAGAAAATATGTCTCGATACTTGAAAATAGTTGGGTGAATGCACATCTTTTCGGTCTGCTCTTTCCGTTTGAACTTTGGGTCCTCTAAAGTCAATTTACTTGCCGATGTACCAAATAGAACTTGTACCTTGGTATTTGGGGGCCTTGAGAATCGGCTTTGCGGGTCGAAGATCTTTTCAAGTGATACTATCCCCTTAGGCATGGGGTTTTCCTTATGTTTTCATGCTCTTCACCAAGGCTTGGTAAGTGATGTAACCTCATCTGACCATTGCGTCTTTCGGAAATACTTGAGTGTTGAGCATAAACTCCAATAACTATTGATCATCATCAACAGCAGTGGTATGATATACGGCATGGAGGGTCTATATATAACTTCAATAGAAAAACCGTCCCTCGAAAGGGTAAATCAACCGCATTAGCGAATGTATAAATTTCTTTGCATTGTGCATTCTAAGAATAGATTCTAATTCAATATCAAAAGCGAGAAGGCAAGACGCCATACCTCTTACGAGTAAGCCTTCAAATACGGAGACAAACGATGAATGGTATTGCGTGCTTGGTGTAATAATCTCGGAGTCTCCAATAACTCGTAAGCACCTTACCTTTAAATCCAATGCCTTCTTGTCCAAGGATTAGAGCTTCATATTCTTTGATATTGTTTGTGCATTGGAACTCAAGCCGACTTGATATCTCAAAAATTTGTTCTTTTGAGGGTCTAGCAAGATGCGGCACTTTGTCCGTCGAAAGTTTTGGAGCCGTCCTTAGTGGGGGTCCTTGTCATCATTCACGGCTCCTTACAAGGGTTGTAGGTTGCGGCGGGACTTTCAATTTGGTGTGAGATGGGATGCAGATTGATCTTCCGCGATGAAGTGTTAGTGGGAGCGGGTCTCGGGGATCTCACGGAGATTGGGGAGGGTGATAACATCCAAAAATGGCTTCCAAGAAGCACATGCCAAGCTCCTCTGAGGAAAAAGCTGATGGGTTCATTAGTTTAGCATCCAAATCGAGTCCACGAGTATGTTTCATATAAGGCTACGCTTTCGACCACAGAGTTGAGTTTGACTACTAGCCCTTGCTCAGGAAACCAAGTGTGAGACCCGATCGGTAGGCGAAATATCCTTGCGGCTATTTCGGACGGTCCCTACTAAGTAATGGGCGGTGAGGCTTCCGGAATGTCAAAGACTTCGGTGTCGATGCATTGGTGGACTCTAGAGGTGGACGAGAGGCGGATGATGACGTATTCGGTTCTCCTACGGGGCAGCACTTGAGTTACTGTCAAAGTTGCTGAATGATCCTTTAGCGTCGGTGCCCTGCGGCCGAATGTTGATGCAAGCCGATAGTGGCACAGCGTTTGTGGAAAGCGCGCGTGTCAACCGAGGCAGGTTATGGACGTTGAAGTTGAATATCTCCAAAAGACAAAGGAAAGGAAGGAGTAGACACTGGAGATTTGCGTGATGGCGTTTACGATGGGTGAACACTTGGACTGAGGTTGCGCGTGAGGTGTTGCTCACGGGCTTGGTAGTTGAGGTATTAGCGAAAGCTGCAAGAATGAGTTCTCGATTGATTCGTGATGCGAGACAAGCTCATAGAGAAGGATATTTTAGCTGCTGGTTTTTCTTCATGTCTCTACGGTGTTATGTGTGGAATCATATTGAGATAGACCGGGTGCGATGGTGGATTGTGAAGTGGATCCCTCGGGAGCTTGCTTTTCTGGTTGCTGAGGGTATGGTCATTGGTGGAGCTTCTTAGGGGTAGCTTGTTTGTTCATTCCACTGGTGGCATAATTTTCCTTAGAGAAAGCCCTTTTCTTCTCCTCAAAAGGTTGGTTCGAGCACGGTCCTTTTGCTCCTAAAGTCTGTAGTTTCTTCACGGGGTGGGGCCTTAGGATTGTCTGCACTTGCATGAGTATCGGCGGCGCCAAGATGGTTGTCCCCTCGGATAGCGTGGAATGCAAGCAGCTGAGGATGTCGGTTCTTCATCAGAAACTCTTACGTCATGAGTGCAGACTCATCATCTCTGTGTGCCCCTAGGTTTTGAGTCATCGAGAAGCTGGGTTTACTGCTGCGGTCATGCTACGATCACTGCACGGGCATGTGTTACGGAAGTGGGCGGCGCCTGGTGGAAACGAGCAGAGATTATCTTTTCCTATTTCTTCAACGTTCGGAACGGGTGTTCGGGTTGGACAGTCGTCTAGTGTTGGGGGTTGCTCTTTTTCAAAAAGGGCTTTGGTGGCTTGGAACTAGTCGTGGACTCTATGCCCTTCCTCTTGGTCGGGAGACTTCATTTGTTAATAGCTTGAGGTTTCGCTATACCCTCAAAGTCAAAAGCTTCGTCCTTATCCTTATCTCGCGGTTTTGTTTGTGGCGGAGTGACCCCTTTTTGCGATTGGTGTGTGGTCATCTCTCCCTCATGATCTATGGCTCCTATAGAAAGCATGTCTCTTTCTACGATGAGGGCGGAAAGCGTAGTTGGTCGCCAGTAGTGGGTCGACGCTGCGTTTCACGAAGACAACAATATCCCCAAGGGAAAGCTTTATATAATAGTCAATGGTGACAGAGTCATCCAATGCCGAGGTTTGGGGGAAAATTTTGCATTATGGTAGCAAGCGTGATTGAAGTCTCTCACCTTCTCTTTCTTGTGGCACTTAATCGTGCTTAAATCGGTGAGGAGCATGGAAAGGCTTTTTTCCTACCGAAATTTTTGCGAGAATGCGCTGTCGAAAGCTGGTCCCACGATGTGATGGAGGCACTGGGAGGAGCGGTACCAAGTGGGCGCTGTTTCTTTCAGAGTATGCGAAGCAGGATGGCAAGCAACGTCATCGACTAAACCCTCTGGTGATAGGGAAGGAGATAGAAGTCCCTTATATGATCCTCGACCAGGGGTGCCTTTCTCGGGATCAAACTTGGGGAGGTGTTTCTCGGGTGCCTGGCGAGGTCTTGGAGTGGGCCCAAAAGATTTAATGAGTCCTTTGGGCCATCCAGGGCTAATGGTTGCACCCTCCTGGCCCATTGGTGATGTCTAAACTCGGGCTCGGATTACCTCCACGAACCCGATACCAAGGCTCCTCCCTCATGGCGAGAGTGTTCATCTTGATGTCTCTCATGGTAGGGAAAGTCTCCTGAATATCCCCCAATTGTCGACAGGAGGCCTATTTGGGTTCGGGTGATGGTTTTTAGCATGGTTTCATTGGCCTTGGCCTCTATCTCCTCTACCTCTCGGTCTAGCGGGCTCTATTTCCCCTCGCCTTCATTTTACGCGGGCTCTATTTTACCGTCGCTTTCATTCCCTCGGCCTCTATCTCCCCACCTTCGGAGTGGAGGGCATGCTGGTTGTTGTTGGGCTGGGTTTGGTTGCGAGGTCGGGAAAGGTTCGGTAGGGACCAAATTATTCCTCATCGCCATCTTGGAGTTCGGGATGGGTTCGACACGCCGACGCGAGTGCGACGAGGTCTTCAAGCATGAGATTCACCAAGCGGGGCACGGTGCTCACCGGGGCCCCATTACGAATGATGTTTTTAGTCGGGGGTTCTAGTATGGGACAAGAATTGCATGATTGGGGCATACGCAAATCCACGAGGAGATTGCGGGCAGTGGGCACAAGGCTCTCAACTCGTGCATCGGTAATTTCATAATACGACATCTCCATCCATGGAATGTCTTCCAACGATGGGATGGCTTTGTTGTTTGTATAACTTCCCCATGGGGAGTTTGTGATGGAATGTTAGTTGATCTTTGGGGAAGGCTGCTATTTAGCCCTCCTTCTAGTGCCAGTCACGGCTGGCCAGGGAAAAATTGTCCAGGTCAACGGTGAGGGGATCTCCCTCGATAGAAAGTCCCAATCGGACCTTGAACCATTTGGAATAGGGATCCCATCCAGGGTGTGGGTCCGACTACCCTTAAATCACCTTCCCTGCGGTCTCAAAAAGAACTCGATCGAACCTATAGACAAACGCTTATTCACATGATACAAGATACATGGTTGACGCATTAAACATGTATGTAACACTATGCATAGCAAGACAAATAATAAAGTATACACGTAGAAGGAGGTGTTGTAAACAACACATCTTGCGGTTGTGCTTTGTAGGCTATTTTGACCACAAAAGAAACGAGTTCTTTTATGGCGAGATACACTTTTACTTCATGAAAGATAAAACGAAATGCTAAGAAACAAATTTATTGACATCCATTAAACAAGAAATCGGTCTGAACATCATTAACACAGACGGAAACCACAAATGCGTGAATGATTCCACTCAGAAAGTGCAGCTCCATTAATCAAAATATGTTACGAAGCGCATAGAAATACACATAGTATTCTCCCACACACATCAAATCCAAAGGAGTTTCATGAGAGTATTTTTATTCATATGTAAAAAGGAATGTAGTCTTTCAATACAATACTCTATCAATTTTTGAGTACAAAAAATAAGATCCTTTACACTTTCCCACGAGGAAAGGGTTTTATAGATCAAAATTTCCCTTTGGGCTCCTGGACTCTTCGCACCCGCCCGCCGGTTGAGTTGCCCACTGCGACACAGGGAGAAAATTGCAACCTACGACTTGTCTAGTGGGTGTGACTTGCAGACCTATTTGGTAGTGCGACCTATGACCTAGTGGGCGGTGCGACCTCACGACCTCTTCGACAGCGCGAGTCGTGGAGATGGGCGCGCAAATAGAGAGATCAGAACATCAATACACGTTTTTCCCTTTGAGGAAGTCCCGTGCGTACAGTATTCTGCTCGCTATGGGAGAGACTAGAGGGACCTCCTCTTTCAACCGATGCATGCACTCGGAGCATTCGATTAGAGTTTCCTTCTTTTTGTGAGATGCGGTTTGAGAGGGAGGCGACCTCAGGTGTAAATCCCATGCGGCGCGACAAGCGACCAGTTTCCGCGTGATCTTTGCTGCGAGCTCGGGGCGGCGGCTAGCGATGGGGTGCGAGGGAATGACTAGATTTCTTGATCTACTTGCTCCCAGTTCTTACTTTCATTCAATGCCCCTAGCGAAGGAATGTGGTGAAGAGTGTGCATCGAGTCTATGCGCACTGATCGGAGTGGTCGTATGAAGACATTATTGTTTGTCCAAATCCTTGGATAGCTTGTCCTTGGATTGCATCTTCATCCGGATTTGGACTTTGGCATCTTGTGTATGAATCCAATCCCTCTTAGGAAAATTCTTGGGAGCTTGAGGGGTATTGCACTTTGTCCCGATCATCATTTTATCTAAGGCGACTAAGGCTTCCTTGAGCTACTGTGCTTCTTCTTAGTTTACTCTGCGTGCTCTTACCAATGGGGGCGTGCGCTTTTGTTTTATGGTGAACATTTCCCCCATACACTGCCTCAGTGGTCACCTCTAATACATCGCATTCTTTTAGAATGGCAAGTGGAACTTCATTTGAGTCGGGAGCCTTGTTTCGAGTTGTTGCACCTCTTCTTCCAATGCAGACCTCTCTCGTTCCACCTTCTTCTCCCCCGCACTCCGTTGCTCGTAGTCTTTGTTTTTTAGAGAAATGATTTCTCTACTCATTCTAGTGACATTTTCTTTTGTGGCCACGGCGAAGGCTCATGCCTACCAATGCTATCATCACGGGATTAGTCCTAGTATCAAGGACTATGTCTTTTTCGGATTCTGGCAGTGGATGCGGCGAGAAGGACTTTGTGTCATGGACCTTCTCTTCTCTTGCAGTATTTTGAAAGAGAATTGGTCGAATGTGAGCACGGTGAGGTCGAAGACCTCCTCCTCTTGCCACGGAGGGAATTAACATCGGAGAGCATGGTTCCTGTACCACCTAGAGGTACTTCGAGGGGAGCACCTCGATGTCTTCTATCAATTCATCCTTCTCATCTTTCTTCTTCTTTCCTCCTCTTCTTTCTTCTTCTTTTTCCTCTTCTTCCCTTTGTTGGTGCCTCGTCTTCCGCCTTCTCATGCTCTTCCTTCCGCCTGCGTTCGCCTTCGACTTCGTCGCTTCTATTTCGGCCTTCCTCTTTCGCTCACGGGCGCTGCGGCTGTGGTCTACTTTCTTTTGGCATTCGGCTTGTGCTTTCTCAAGCTCTTTCTTCGAGTGCCTATTTCCACTACGGCTGCGCTCTTTTTCCTTCTTTTCCCTTCCTGGCCTCCCTCGCTGTGCTTCTTCTTCTTATCTCCTTTGAACTCTTCTCGCGCTTCTCCTCGTCCTCTTTTATCTTCTTTTCTCTCTCTTGCTACGCTTTGGCCTCTCGCTTCTTTCGTTGGGAAGAGGTGTCGGTGCCTGTGTTTGATCGCTTTTTTAGGTAGAGAGGAAGAAGCACCTCTAATTCTACGACTCCTCGCTCTTCCGAGGCTTGATCATCCAGATCCTCTTGTCCATAGTTTGCCCCCGGAGCAAGTTGTCTATACGCATTATACAGTTTCTTCTCTCATCTTCTCTAGGTGTTCTACATGTTGGTAGTTCCATTTGAATTTGGCCTTCTTGCGCTTTTTGGGAACTATTCTCTCTACGGGTCGTATATTCGGTACTCTAAAGCCCTCGAGCGATAACTTTTAATCTCTTCTCCTTCTGCCCCTACCTCTCGAAATATTTAGCTGTGTATGTTGCCGATAGTGAGGGGGTAGCGCTGAGCGTGATTCTTCTTACCTTTGGACAGGACACCTGAGAGAGCGGGGACATTTGGAAGCATACCTCTTGTATGAGCATCTTGTCGATAACGAAGCGAGGCATAGCATGTGGTGCCTGAACGAGCTGAAAGACTCGGGATAAAGTATATCCAGTGAACGGAAACCAATGTGCCACTGGCCTAGAGTCTCCCTAGCTCGCCAAGACATGCAGGGGCATCCTGCCAAATAATTTCCTGAATAGACGAGGATGAATATTTGAGAAATTGTTTCTATGTCCTCGTTTATGCACGGATTTCCCCGAACACTTTGGTTTGTAGATGGAATGTACGGGTTTGCATGGGATCCCAGTTATGTACCCCATCCCTCAAAATGCAACCTTGCACGGACGACATCTAATAGATAAGAGGCTATATAGAACTCGGGAAGGCATTCCTTCATACGGGCCAATGCCGAGGACAAATTTGAATGCATTGAGGTCATCAATATACTAGCCAGTTGAAACGGTGCCGTGCATGATACATATTCCATGATAGTAGCCCATGTGCCATTGAAGGTGGTGGCGTGGGGCGCCCATACAATCCGTAAAAGCGCCAGTGAGCTCACTAATTTATATACTTTTCTCGGGACTAGCACCCAGGATATTCTTGGTCTTTCTTGACTTTAAATTTGTCGGGCTCCACCCACCATTGCACGATAGTGTCGACTACGGGGGACTACATGGGCAAGAGCCCATTCTTACGTAAATTTTTTCTTCTGTTGAGGCAAAGAGTAGTAAACATGGGTGCTCACGAGCCTACGATCGTTATGGCAGCCTTGCCTTCGGCTGTCTCGGATCACGAACTTCTTTGGGATATGGTTTTTTTGTATGATCCAGTCTATCATTTCGGGACATGGAAATATGGCGCGGATGAGCACTCGCGAGATGCAACTTAGAACTTTTGAATTTTAAGTATACCTCCGATGCGGGAGGTCTTGCCGAAAATTCCGATTCCGTTATGGCGAACTCATGGTACACTTGGTACCATCGCATCTTTGTCTCCCTTTTGCAAATGTACAAAGGGTATCTCGTGATATCGTGGGTGGGGACATTGGTATGTCCATCTCCACCTATTCCACTACCACGTGCTTGTCTTTATTCGCCGGGACACCGTACCATGTCGCGTGGAATCCAAGAGAACGAGTATACACTCGCGTACCCCGTCCAGTTCACCTGGGAAAATCGCGTGCCCGATGGGACACATCGGAGCGCGTTTATTTCTACTCGTCGCATGAGAAAAATGCGACTAGCGACCTCCTTTATATAAAAAAGGTCGCACGTGCGGGCATTTAATGAGGTCGCGAGGTCACAATTTCAGAGCGATTAGGGAGAGTGATGCGACCTCGCGACCTTGTGACCTTGAGACTGCGGGTTGCGAGGAGTCGCAAAGTCGCGGGTCGCGATTTTCTAGAAAATTGAGTTTTGCGACCGCGACCCGTGGGTCGCGAGGTCGCAAAGATCGCAGTCGCGATTTTCTAGAAAATTGAGTTTTGCGACCTTGCGACCTTGTGACCCTATGACCTTGCAGTCGCGAAGTCGCAAGGTCGCAGTCGCAATTTTCTAAAAAATGGAGTATTGCAACTCTCACGACTTAGCCTTCTAGACTCTTTACTTGGTTTTCTTTAAGTTCAAAGGGGTTCCAAAAAGAAATTTTTGGAAGTGGGGTGGGAGGGTGTTGTGAGAGGCTACAACATGTTCCTCATCGTAGTTCTGCTCGCTCAAGGTTCCGTCAATCCTTTGGTTCATCAATGTTTCAACATGACTCCTTCGCATAGTATACCACGCTACTTCATTAGGTTGACATTCCTCATTTCTCTTTGTATCGTGGCCTTAGCAATCCGATATCTATGAATCAAATGTTTTGCAATACATTACATAGAGAGAGATACCCGGTATCAATGATCAATAATTCGTGTAATCGATAATGATTTTTCCAGATCAATACCTCAAAAATTACCTTATCTGATTCACGAGTCTACTCCTTCCTCGAGCTTATGATGTTTACGAAGCCATGAGTAACAAATTCACGCTTTCATAATAAATTCAAGAAATCTATACGGACATAATCCCATCTCATCGGTAACGTTTCATAATTGTCTTACTTCGTCTGTCGGACAACGCTCGCTTCAATTCATCGCTTGTCTCTGCGTCTCCTTGATCGTATACTCTCATGAAATGCACTCTTCTTTGCTACTTTTCTTTTCTCTTTTCTCTTTCCCTAGTTACTATTTCGAGATGCTCCTTCTTTGCCAATTCCTTTGCCATCAATGACAATATTTCCAACACCTCTTCCACGAGCGGTCTGCAGATGATCCCGGCGCCACATCAAGCGTCCACGTGAGAAAAATTTAATTGGGGGACGGGTCTTCATCCCAGTTTCCCCACGTTGTCGGCAAGCCTTTCGTGACAGAAATAGTTATACAAAGTGATTTAATTAAATGTTTTTGATGTCCGGGGAATCTCTCTAAGGTCTTGTCGATGCAGTCTCGGTCGTTGATCTTGTGGGCCGATCTCGATCCAAAGCGGCCCACGATCATCCCAAACCCAAAAACGCCATTTTTAACCATTTTTTCGTCGGAACAAAGAGTTTTTAGCCCATTTTCTCCATTTTCCAAATAAAGCGACTCTTTCGCTTGACTATTTTCCCTCGCTCCCGACCATCGATCTCTGCGTGATCGACGGCTTCATTTAATTCCTCCTCCGCTTTCTTTTAACCTCTCCTACTAAATCAGGACCATTGGATGATGCCATCCAATGGCCACGCTCTCCCCCACATGTCCTTCTAAAGTAGTTAACCTATATATGGAGGATTTCATAATGTATTTTGCGAGGTTTAAATGGTTTTTCCGCCATGTTGAAGAAAATTCAAAGGCTGAGGGTGACGATCCTCCCCACCTTCGATTCATCAAAGAGAATCATTCGCGAGGGGTTTAAAATCCATGTTTCATCAATAATTCATGAGGAATCGATGCCATTCAATCCCTATGCGGCCCTACATACCAAAAAAACACAACAATTCAATCATAAATCAAAGAATATCGGTGTCGAAGACAAAATGCACCGACATGGAAGATTGAAGACAATTTTATGAGGATACTGACTAAAATTGATTATCAAAAGTCTAATCCTCCCAATTAAAACAAGTTAGAAAGAAAATCATGAGTTTTTTATCAAACGAAGGCCTCCACCGCCTTGCATACGAGGCAAAGCTGATTCCTCCCGACTACCACGGTGCCACTTGTACCTCAGAGCATTCAGACGAAAGATGAAGTTATTGATAAGAATCATATATTTTCCTCGAAAGCACGGTCGAATAGTTATTTCTTCTATGGAAATTAATGTAAAAAAATATCATGAGTAACTATTACACAACACGAGCCTAAAAAGTCAAAAAGAGCTCCCATCGAGCTTAAATCTTAATGTAAATTATTTAATACGTGATGACACCTATGTAAGCTTCTTCATTAAGCCCCCCAACGATCAAAGAATCCATTAAGGTCGCATTAATTATTTTTGGAGATCTTTAACGGATTCGCACCTCCTCATTCTTCTATTAATACTATTAGAAGATGAGAAAGGTGTTGGTTGGTTGATCACTGAGTTGTAATACGAAACTTTGCGAAATAATGCATAGTATGTTGAAGTTGAAGAAGAAATTGAAGTCTTGGAAGTCCCGATGATGTTTTTAAATGCTTGTTCTTGAGAAGACTCTATAATTGGATCCATGAGCTTGGCTATTAGGTGAAGTATTCTAAAGCTGTTTAATGTTTTTTCCCTATTCTCATTATGTTTCATAATTTCTTACTACGATAGGATGAAAGTTTTAGGCTAAGAAATGACTCCCCGGAAGCACCTTGGGCCTGTTCATCCTTCCCCGCATTTCATGTTTTCTTCCTGTGAGGTATTTTAGAGTCTTTAATATCTCTCTTTAGTCCTCATGCTCATTTATTTCCTTAATAGTTCGAACATTTGGTTTCAACATGATTTATGGTTCTCCCTCGCTTGTTTGTTGCCACTTAAAGACTATTATTGAAGTCTCCCTTTGAAGCTCTTTTTCTTACGATCAGTCAAAGGAGTCTGTCTGATCTTGCCCTTTGTCTTTGCTTAAACATTTGTCTTAAAGGTCTTTTTATAGTTGTGATCATAGATGTGTTAGGTGTTCCCTCTTCTATAGTAAATTATCGATGAATCTTTTATGTTTTCTAAGTCATTTAAAATAAAATCTTTGAGGAAATAGGGTGTTCCACGAATCTTAGATTTCATTTTAAAATTTGTCTTGAAGTCATTATTTGCTTAAATAATATTTGTATAATTTATGGTTAGCCCTATCTATAAAATATTTCTTTACTTTGTTCAAGTTATGTTTTCAAGTTCCCTTCATTGAGAATCAAATTTCTCTTTCAAAATCATTGAAGTCCATCTCATTTCCAAAACTAAAGGATCCATCGTAGCCAGTTAGTTTTGCGCTCGATATCCCATATCCATTGATGAGTATGTTTTGACCTCTTCTTGACTCCATTTCTTAATGAACCATATGTTTCTCCATACTATATCTTTCCTAGACCTTTCATGTTCTAACATCAATTCAACCAAACAAATAAACAAACACCTCCCTTTAATAACTAGTCTAAAACCAATACTCAAAGCACACAAGATAAACGCTTTGTAAACAAACATTTGAGAGATCCTCTCGAGAAAGGGAGGACTAGATCACGTAACTCTAAAGATTGGTTTGATGTTGCCTCTGTATTTGATTTTCCAAACTATCAAAACACGGGACACCAACAAGGTGCCCGAAACACGAGGGGCGCTCCATAAAGTCGTAGCTACCCCCTTGGACCCCCTAGGAAGAAATTAATGCGAGGTATTTCCACCCCATTAAGGTACAAGGGTCCAATCTTTGTGATAAAAAATAAACAAGATAATCAGATCCACACCCAACAATCTCCCACTTGAGATCGATTGTAGCAACTCCACCGCCGCTTCATTTGATGGAAAATGACTCCACTTTGGGCTTGGTTGTTTCTCATATTCATCGTCATTCTTGAAGACCAATTGAAACCGAGCATATTCTCGGTTTCTCCCGTGGTTACAAGTTTTGTTAGCATATACGCAATATTACTAGCTAGTGTGTATCTTTTCCAGACTTCAACTATCCATCTTCCAATACCGACCATATGAAATGGTACTTGAGTCTGTATGTGTTTAGTCCTGGAATGAAATGTTGAGTTCTTTGCAAGTATGAATGGCACTTTTAGCTATCACTATATAATGTGCCCATATCATGCTTCTTACCCAATTCATCCATAAACCTTTGTAACCAAATCATTTATTTACTAGCCTTTGTTGCAACAACATACTGCGCTTCGTTGTTGAAAGTGCAACAACACTTTGGATTTTTGAAACCCAACTAACAGCTTGTTCCACCTATATTAAATACATACCACGTAGTGCTCCTCCTCGTTATCTTTGTCACTTGCCATATATGCATCAACATATCCCCGATAGAGCAAATGTTTGAACCACCAAAGCATAATTCTTGATTTGTGGTTCCTCTCAAACATATTTGAGAATCCATTTCACTTCCATCCAATGTTATTTTCCTGGATTGTTCATGTACTGCTTAAAAATCCCACTACATGTGCAATATCAGGGCCTCATGCGGACCATTGCATACATTAAGCTTCCAGCTATCGATGCATATGGAACTTTAGACATATAATCCATTTCTTCTTGGGTCTGGGGCACATCTCCTTACTAAGTTTGAAATGGCTAGCAAAAGGTGTACTAACTAGCTTTTTGCATTCTCGCATATTAAATCTTTTCAACACCCTTTTATATGTACTCATTCTAGAGATAGTGTTAATTTATGATTTTTTCCCTAGTCTCTAGTTATTATCATACCAAGGATTTGTTTTCGCGGCTCCAAAATCCTTCATTGCAAAGGAAATTTTCCAATTTTCTTTTGAGAACATTTATTTCCCTGAATGTTAGACCTCCCGCAACAAGCATGCCATCTACATACAATAACAATATAATATAGCTTTCCATCATTTTTACTTTTTCGGATAAACACAATGATCAAAGTGACATCTACTATAACCTTGTTCGGACATAAATTTGTCAAATTTTAGATACCACTTGCCCTTGGAGCCGAGTTTTAGGCCATACAAGCTCTTCTTTAACCTTTCACACTAATTTTTCTTTCCCTTTGACCTCATATCCTTCAAGTTGCTCCATATATATCTCTTCCTCCAAATCTCCATGGAGAGATGTTGTCTTTACATCTAACTATTCAAGATGTAAATCTTCTCGCTACTACAAGACTTAAAATAGTTACTGATTGAAGTCATCTTAACAACAGGAGAAAATATTTCATCAAAATCAATACATTTCTTTTTTGCAAACCCCTTCACCACAAGTCTATCTCTCGTACCTCTGTTTTCCTCCATCTTCTTCCTTCGACCTATAAACCCATTTATTTTTCAATGTTGTTTTACTTACGGGAAACCCGACTAAGTCCCAAGTCTGGTTATGCATTAAGGAGTCCATCTCTTCTTCCATGGATAGCTCCCACTTTATTCTCTGGTTTCAACTTGCATTGCTTCTTCATAAAATTCGAGTTCACGAGAATCGACCAACAATAAATAATATAATGATGGAGAGTATCGTTCGGGGGGTCTACTTATCTTGGTAGATATTTAACACCACTTTCAAGTGTTTGAGGTGCCTATTGCTTTGTTGTGGTGGTTCGTTTTTGTGGCTATTGATTATTAATTTTTTCGTAGCACCTTTAATTTTTTCTGTGATCTCATCAAGAACTTTGTATTCTTTTGTTTTCTTTTTTCTTGTTTCTTTTCCTACAATTGATTCTTATACAAGACCTTTTCATTGAATATTACATCTCTCGCTCCTAATGATTTTTTTGATTTTCATAATCATATAAGCGATAACCAAAATCATTAACACCATATCTAATAAAGGTACATTCCTTTGATTTTTTCCTCAAGCTTTGTTCTATTTTCTTTATTAATATGGACAAAGGCCTCACAGACAAAAAGGCTTTAAAAAATAGTAGTTTACCTTTTTTACTGTCCATGATTCATCCGGAATACCACCAACCAAGGAACTTGAAGGCCCTTTGTTTACTAGATAAACAACAATATCTACAACATATGCCCAAAATTGTAAAGGAAATCCCGCATGCAATCTCATGCACCTTGAACGCTCCATGATTGTTACGTTCATCCTTTCGACACACTATTTTCTTGTGGTGTTCTTGGAGCCCTGTCTTCTCTCTCGCGAATTCCATGCTCCGAACAATACCTATCAAACTCTTTGCTTGCAATATTCACCTCCATTGTCTGATCACGAGACACTTCAACTTCTTTCATCTCAATCTCAACCAAAGCTTTCCATTCCTTGAAAGTATAAAATACATTAGATTTATTCCGAATACAATAAATCCAAGTTTTTCTAGTTGCATCATCAATAAAAGTAACATAATAACGAGAGCCACCAAGAGATGATACCGAGCAGACCCCATACATTTGTACGCACAAGATCTAATTTTTTGCTTTTATTTTCTTTCCCAATTCGAGAAATCCCGACTCTCTTATGTTTTCCATAAATGCAATTCTCACAAAAATCCAAATCAACATCCTTCAAACACGGAAACAAATTTCTTGAGTGAAGAATCTTCATCCCCCTTCTCACTCATGTGTCAGAGCCTATGATGCCATAATGTTGCATCGCTCCTTTGGAAGTTAAAGCATTAACAGAGTTAGAAATACCATTGCATAAATACAAATGTACCAACCTTTTCACCTATTTCTATTCCCAGCGCTCCTTTGGTGACCTTCCAAGTTTTATCCGTGAAAGTTGTCACACAACCTTCACCGCTGTAACCGCCCCGTTGAAATTAGATTTTTCTTTAGATACGGAACATGCCTTACCTCATTTAATACCCATTGGTTTCCATTACGTTGTTTTACAAGAACCTTACCCTATTCCAACAATTTTACGGGGTTTATCATCACCCAAATGGACTTGTCCAAAATCTCCTTGAACATAGTCATGAAAATATTTCTTATCGGGTGTGGTATGGAATGAAGCCCACGAATCTACTACCCGGGGAATCGGTAACATTTTTCGAAAGAAAGAATCAAGGAATCATGTAACACATTACCTGTAACATTTTCTTCATGATTGTTTTTCTTGTTGTGCGTCTCCTTCTTTTCCCTTCCGAGATCTACAATATTTCTTCAGGGTGTCCTTTCTTTCCGCATTTCCAGCCACACTATTCACGATCTGGACTTGAATCCGCCTTTCCTTGATTTACTATGATATCCTAAGCTCTTTCCTCTTTCCATTTTTCCTTCCCCTAGACTCTACACTCAATGCATTACCCGATGTCTCACCGAGCTTTTTCCATCGCATTTCCTCGCTAAGGATAGCACCGACAACATCATCAAACTTTAAAGTACTATATCTAGAGATAGAGTTACTAACGGCCATAACTAAACCATTCCAAAATTTCGGCAATGAGCACAGAAATAAAAGAGCCCTAACTTGATCATTAAAGTTTACCCCTATAGAACTTAACTAATTGGTAACTGTATTAAAATCATTTAAACGGTCTGCAAAAGATCCACCTTCCGACATCTTCATATTAAATAAATGTTTCATAATAAATACCTTGTTTTATGTCTAGGGTTTTTCATATAGTTTCACCAACACCTTAATCAAACCCTATGTTGTTGTTTCCTTCGAAAATTTGAAGGCTACCGATGCCACGAGGCACAACCATACTTTTCTGAGTGCCTTTCTATCAAGAATATCCCATTCTGCGTCTGTCATAATCGTTGGCTTCTTTGTTTTTCTGCTCAATGGTAGGTAAAAATATTTCTGATACATATAATATTCCATCTACATCTTCCACAGTTGGAAGTTTTTGGCTCGTTAAACTTCTCGACCCTAAATTTACTATCTTCGCCATTTGCTCCCACTCTAACTAGGAACCCTTCTTTCCCTGCGATTTTATCATCCAAATAGAACTTTGTCTCGGATACCAGTTGTTAGAAAATTATATATATTACAAAGCAATGAAACACATAAAATATGCAGAAAAACACAAGCACACAAAACACATAAAATCAGAGAGACACAGATATACGTGGTTCACCCAGTTTGGGCTACGTCCACCTTGAACAGCCAGTCCTTCCTTTCTATTATCAAGAAAAATGAAGAGACACAACCTATAGCAGCTCCACTGTAATATCCTTTGTTCTCTCTCACAGTCACCCTGTCTGTTTCTCGCTTCGAGAATTCACATACAATACACAGCCGAGATACAATACCCTCATACAAGCAAGGGGTTACCTTCTAGGGAAAAAAACCCTAAACTAAACGTAAATTTTACCATCAAATCATTCGCCTAATGAATGGCCCAGATTGACTACAAATTACTATACTTTTACAAGGCAATTTTACATATGTTTTTAGCTTCGGGGGCACTGCCTCCGAAATCCCTCGCCAGGTGGGGCTCCATAAAGTCACGACCCAACCCCACTCTGGACCCCCCGAGGCAGCGTTTAATTTTTGGCGGCGTTGATGCCCCTTTAAGGTACGGGGGTCCAACGCTGCAATACAAAATAAACAAGATAATCGAGGCTCCACACCCAACAACCAGTTGACTCTAGATTTCTGCTTCTAGATTATCTCCTCCTATTTTCTGTGTTCTTCCAGTTGCGTTATGATTCACCCCTCTTCTTCTACTAGAATTTTTGATCTTCCCTCTATGATAATCTACAGTTGGAAAATCTCCATGTTCTTGTTTAACTCCTCGTCATCTTTGAAGATGTTTCCAAATTCCTCTTTGTTTGACTTCTTGATCCTTTGCTTGATCTCTTTTAGCTTGATTTGGAATGTATGCATAATATTTATTCTCACCACATCACTTTTCTTCCACCATTATTTGATTTTCCCCAGTATCTTAGGGTCTCAGAGCCAAAATGCATCAAATATAAAGGGCTTATTTCTTGGTCCTATTTTGAGGTCTATTTCTAGTCTTACTGGCTAGTGTTTCGAGTCCATTCCGGGGAGAATGGAGGTTTCCATGTATATATCTTGGGAGATGACCTATTTTGAGACTAAGAAAAGATGTATACTATTGCAATGTATCTTTGTAGATTTTTTTTTACATTTTAGGGATGAACCTCTCATCAAGGTGTCTCCATTATTTCACTAGTCTATGCAAAACCTACTCTTCATTTCTTAGATCCTCTTTCTGCCTATCTATTTCCATATTTGAATGATCCTATCTTGTTTATGTGGTTTCTTTATCTTTCATATTTTCTTCTACCTTTCATTTGGTGTTTGTCCTTTCCCTCTGTTTTTCTGGTTTGTCTCCATTATATTGTTCCTCCCCCATTTATTTGCCCAGGTCAGCTACATCTTGGTGGTCTGCCATTTATTCTGATGCCTCCTCATCCTGTAGGGTAATGAACCTATTGTATTCCTTCTTGTTTTTACCTATCCTTATTGAATTTGGGTTGGGGGTTTGGTTAATATTTTGGTTCTTCTTTCTCCTTTGAACTTCTTGGAAGTCGTCCACATCCTCCTATTGTTTCTTTTGATTGTTATCTTTTTCCATCTCCTTTGGATATTTTTGGTTCAATGGGAATTCTCATAATAAGTTTCCATACTCATGGCATCTCCTGCATCGAAAGGCGATATGTTCATAGTCGATGGTTTGTTTCCATACCTCATGGTGATATTCAAACTCTATGGCCTCTAGTAGTGGTTTTGTTATATTCATGTAGATGCATATTCTTGCATATGACATATACTTGCCTCGTCTCGTGGAGTCTGTATTTTTTATGAAGGTGCTGAGGGAGTTTCCAATACCCTCCAAGATCTTTGGGTCCCAAAAGTCCATCAAGAGGCCAAAGAGGTGTACCCAAACTAGGGCCACTAGGAATTTGTCTCTTTGGATTGTAGCATCCTCCCAGTACCACATAAATAGTCCTCCATTGTTGAATAAGTATATTCTTCCATAAAAATCCTTCTCTTTATCTTCTAGGTTAGCGAAGATGGCTGTAAAAAAACCCTTTTATCTAAGTTTCAGTTCCACATGCTCTTTTCAATACCATTTTTTATGAATCCATTTTACTAGAGTTTCAATATAGAGGGCTAGATAAAGTTAGCTGGTAGTGTTGATTCTAAATAAAACCACTAACTATTTAGAGTGCTAGCTTAGTTAGCTAGGCTCTAACATCTAGGTTTGTTTTCTCTAAAGTTAATTCCAAGGAAGACACCAAGATGGATTAGATGTGACACATAAATTTATAATGAGGAAAGGTTCAAGTGTTGTGAAACACATTCACGTTGCATTAAAATTCAATTTTTCGTCATTTATATCTCCCATAAAAATGTATTCTTTAAAATCTCTTATGTGATTTAAAGAAATAAAAAACATGTACATGATTTAAAGAAATATAAAACACACTCATAATTTGTGGAAAAAGAAATATACCCCCCCATACCACTAATTCCTCATAATAAAATGATACTTGGGTCACCTTCCCCCCAATCCCCATCCACTTCTAGATTCCTCTATCACAGCAACTAGTTTTGTCATGAAATAGGGGCACATAATGTTTTGAGCTTTGATACCATGCTATTACATTTACTGGTCTCATTGTGTCTTGAGTAGAGGTTGAAAGAGCCATATAAATTTTCTCAAGCGTCATTGAGATTTATTCCATCTTCATACACCACATCGTCATCCTTCCATATTACCAGTTTGTCATTCTACACTTTCGTGACCCTTCACTTAGTGATCATTCCTTCCCTCACCGAAATATATTATGTGCTAGTGCATTCCCCAATCACCATATCACTATAATGGTAGTTTGAGATCTTAAAATTCAATGACCATGGCCTTTATAGAGCCATAATGCCTCCCTGCAATACCAATTTTATCATCAATGTCTAGTCCTTTTATTAGCCAAAATTGTTAGCCTATAGTGTGAAATCATGACTTGGTGACTATTACCTTAACCTATCTGTTTCCATCATCAAAAATTCTCCATGAGCCTCCTATCGGTTGGGGGAAATATATTCCTTAATGATCCTCCCTAATGGGCCTTTTCCAATAGTTGTTTCCTTATTAAATAAACCATATCCTTTCCCTCCATATGATTCTTGTTGTCTAACATCACCTTAATGTCATGCCCATCAAAATCATTCATTGGTTTCTATGGTTGGCTTGGAAAACACCTACAAGAAAAGACTCCTCAAGGGGGATATGAATATATTCACTTTCACATGATTAAATTTTTCAGTTGTATGATATCATGTTGATGTCACTAACTATTGACTCTTTTAATTGATATTTCCTCTTGGTTGATGTCACCATCTCATCAGGTCCAACTGCCGGCACTTGTTGAAGGAGGGAGGAAAAAGATTCCCCAAAGGGAAGTTTTTATGGAACTTCTTTGATGCTTTTCTATACTTTAACTCCCTCATAAAAATAAATTTTAAAGGCTACATTGGGTATAAAATAAAGGCCTTCTAACACTTAAATGAAATTTTTACTCCCTGGGAAATTCCCTTTCCGGATGGTCACCATCTTCTTTTCCATATGGCATTGCTATGCCATTGCATGACCCCTATTTTGGGTCCATGTTTTGTTTTCTACTTATTCCATGTATCCTCTACTAACATTATCAATTAACATCAGCCTTCCCATCGATATGGTATCATTATTATCCATCACCATTTCTCATTGATGTTTTCCATAAGCTAGGGGTAACGATTCTCTAAATGGACTACCCAATGGGTAAACTCCACAATTTTGGAGGTAAAATTCCAAATCATCACTAAAACCATTTTTCATTCATGATTAGGTTCAAGATCCCAAATTTTTTTCACACTTGATTGATTTATTTCCCATGTTTTCAATGCAACTCATGTGCCACACAATTACCCCCTACTCCACCATGTTTCACTCCATGTCACATCCTAGTACTAGCACTAGGGCCACATATAGCACTACCATATAGCACTACCATGCGTCTCCATTCCTTAAAATTCCTCAATGCTTTAAATCTAAAGCTAATTGATCCCATCAAGAAATATCACTAAAATAACAAATACCAAATACCAATTATCACCCAAATATCACATTGGTGGAAGGGTAAGATAAAAATTACACTTTAACCACATCCTTAAAGAATATTATCATTAAAGAAGGGTCAATTGACCCTTCCACATGATCCATCTCATTGATCATACTATTATGGAGGGAAGGTGGGTTGATCCTTCCTCTGCATGAATCATGACCAAACATATTTGAGGAAGGCTTGGTTGACCATTCCTCTTCATTTTCATCATTGAGAGTACTATCCCCGAGGATGTATTTCACTATTTTTTTATGTGATCCACCTCCACAATAATACTATCCGAGATAAAGGTTTGGTAGGCCCTTCCTTGACATAGATCATCACATAAATACCATTTTGGAGGAGGGATCAACTAACCCTTATACCTTTTCTATCTCCTTTAGAATGTTATCGTGGAATATGGGTTGGTCAACTCTTCCATGTTACACTAGTAGAAAATGAGAAATCAGTGACTAGGTGACTAAAAAAGTTAGTCATTTTGCAAGTGAAATACGACAAAAGATGAGAAATTTTATGTCACACAACTAAAAATGACTAACATAAACAACTATGTTATTCCCAGACTAAAATATATGACTAATTAATAATTAATACAACTAAAAATCACTAACATGAATGACTAATTTAGTCTAGGAACAAAAATACGACCACCTAACAAGTACTACAATAATGCAAATCAGTCATTTATGTTATTCATTGTAATTGTGTATAGAAACTTCAAGATGATGGATGAACATCGATGTGAATAGAGCCTAACCAATAATATTTTCCTAAAAATAATTTGAAAGTGTGTTTGGGTTTGTAAAATAAACAAGTGTCAAAACTTAAAAGTGTGTCTTGATTTGTAACATAACCACATATTAAAACTTTATATGGCGATAAATTTAACATTTATATTTAAATATTCTTATGGACACCTTAAGGTACTAGGCAAACTCTAATATGATTAATGAAAATATAATTGATAACTTCATGTCACCATGTAAATTCAACCCTAATTCGAGAAGCCCAAATAGCCATCGAGAAAATGATGTATAAATTTTTTAAGGAAAACATGTAGATAGATTTAATTTTATATTGTAAACACATACTCTAACCTTTTGGAACCTAGGGTCATATCTCATTATATAAATTCAAGGTGTTAGGAAAAGATCCACGTGAAAATAACTTCATTCACTCCAAGATCAAATTTGATATTGAGTAAACTCAAGGAGTTGGGAAAATAACAACCTAATATAACTTCATTCACCCCAAGCCAAAATTTGATATTGAACTTAGTAAGTGGATCTAAATGCAACCAAGTGATAACCTAGTTTATTTTGTATTGTTTAAAATGAAAGAAGACAAATTCCAAACAAACACTTTCCACTAGGATGACAAAATACAAATAAAAAAACGGTTGAGGCATTTAAAATTAACTTAAATAAAATACAAGTTGAAAAATTAACTTAATCCTTTAAAACATATACAGTTAAGTCAATCCTTAGAAAATTTACATATTTAATTAACTAATAACAATAATCTAATTTATAGTTACTGTTAAGCTAGAAACCAAATTTCTATATAAAAGGAAAAATAATCTAATATTTAAAATTTATGGAGATATACATACCAAACCAATTTAAATTTGAACCTATAAGATCGTTATAATATTATAATATATCATTTCTTTTGAAAATTATAACCAAATAAAACAACCAAATAGATGTTGTTTTTCCAAAAAAATCACATCATTGAATAATAATGTAAATCCACTAATTCTAAAATAATTATATAGTGGAAAATTTGTGATGTATATTGTTATATTCTCATTCAATATCAAAGAAAAAAACAATTAAAAAATACTCTATTTTCCATTTCGAGGATTATTTATAAATCCTCATGATTCTCCCCCAAAAATAAGTGTTTTCTTAAGCCGTATTAAGAAGCAACATTTTTTTCTTACCATCCAAGAAACCACAATGATCATTGATTCTTAACCAAAACCAAACTTGAAGACGACAAAATGTTCGAATGTGCCAGGTAAGTAAATGAGAGAGGGGAGGAATAGGGGTATTTAGTGGAGTGGCCATTGAAATCTTAGACACTGGTTAAAAAATGGGTGGATGCGCCAGGTTTCGGGTTCGAATTATGTGTACGTGATACTCTATCCTATTGGGTCAGTAAGAAAACCAACTACCCAAATGGAGATCCAGGTAAGTAAGAGTTAATTTCTCTCACCTCATTGATGATAGATTGTGGTTTCATTCATTACAAATTCATTAATACAAGGTTTGAAACTTTGAATGAAATATATCTAATGAAGAAAGAATTTTTTTTGGTTATTTTTTTCATTTTATTTTCCATTTAGCTACAAGGTGGAATGATGTTTGGGGTTTTTAATGGAAAATTATTGATTTTTCTAAACCAACATCGATGATCAATTAACCCATTGAGATATGAGGGTGAGGGATGTTTGGGGTTTTTAATGTATTGACTTTTCTGAACCAGAATCGATGACCAGTTGACCCTTTTCAGGATTAACATTATGCATGTAATATAAAATGTAGACTAAAACCACCAAGAGGAGAGGCGTGGTAAAGAATAGGGTGACAAAGGGGAGGGATTGGCCTTAGCCGCTGTAATTGATAATGGAGATAATTTCGGTTTAGTCATTAGACAAGAATTTGAGGTTGGGAAGACAAAATCCCTATTGCAACTGCTCAAATATTTTGTCAAGAAAAAAGAGATTGAAATAGAGGAATTATTTAAAGTTCATTATGAGGAATTCATCGATGTAGTGGATAAGCTTGGTGGGGTTTCAATAAATGCAGATGAGTTAAAAATGGGATGGCTAATGAGAATTACCAGCTTGAACAAGTGGGTAATTCTCTTCTTGCTAAAGTTGGGGAGCTTCTAGAAGCTTATGAAATTAAGGAGGACTTAAAAGAAGAGATTCAGTCATCAAAAAACTATGCACAAGCCATGGAGTTGTGTGTTAAATGCAGCCATGTTACTACCCTACATTGAAAACTTTATACCCGATAGAAAGAGATTACTTTCCCAGAATTCCAACCAAGGAGCTTCAACAAATTCTAGAAAAGAATACCCTAAAATAAAATCCCACATCGATAAAAGAGTGAACAAGGAATTCAAAGAATGGTTGGTGAATATTAGGAGTAATACTAAATAAATTGATTAGCTGGCAATCAGGAGAGATTCATCAGCTCGACAGAGAGAAGAGGAGATTCAAGGCCGACAAAAAGAAGGCAGAGTAACATAACAGATCAGGTGTAAGGGAATATGTATATGATTTAGACAATGAGGATGCAAAATATGTTGATTTTGTTTTTAAATTTGAAATCACTCCAGTTTATAGGGCACACGATATCCATAGTTGTCTTGGGCATGAAGACAAGTTTTGGGATTACTACCATACAAATCGTCAGTTTCAGCTTAATTCAGATTTGAAAATATCATTAGTGCAACATTTTTTAGAATCACATCAATTATATTTGCTCAGATTGCTAGGTTTTTCAAATTCGAAGACCGTGTCTTGAGGATGGTTGGACGATTAATCTCCACTCCCCTAGGTGGAAATGGTGGGATAAGCTGTAGTGAAGGTAGGCTATATTTTAGAGGATCATTTTTTGCGTATCACTTGTTGAACAAAGGTCCTTTGTGGATTTTATTTTCCAGAGACATGCAAATTACACTTAAATTCCGCTTCTGATTACTATCCATAAGACAATAGAAGGAAGAGGTGCCAACATCCACATCTCCAACAGACCCTACATATTTATTTATAATGTGATCAACATCATAATCGATGGCCTCAACATTCACCATTCCAAACCCATTTATTTTGGGTATTTCAATTTGGTACGACTCATTGGTATAGCTCACCATAACAGTCTCTACACAAGTGCCGACGACCTTATAGGTGTCTCTCGCTTCCACCACCATAACTATGTCCAACAATTGTTTCAGTTACCATGACGAGCTCATGTTGTTAGGGAATGATGATAGCCACAGTGTAGACAAGGCCATGAAAGTTACAGTGGCTTTCAATCATTTTATATGAGGCTAAGGTCAGCGCATGCTGAGGTAAAAGATTAATTCACGGTTTGATTTTTCCCATCCCAAGACAATATCAACAGAATAACATATTTCAACTTTTTGTTCAGATAATCATGATAATGCATGAAGTTATTTTTTTTTCATGGAGTATTTTATTCTGGGTTTGGGTGCTAGGGTTTGTTTTGGCTATGCGCATGTGGTGAACAATGAATATGAAATATGGGGAATATATGCCATTGGAGGATCCATGAACCCTTCAATCAGAAGTGAAGGGAATTGTTTTTTTGCTCCAAATGATAGGTTTAAGAAGCAAGTAATATAAATTCAATCCAAAATTGACCCACCTATATCTTGAATTTTTATTGCATTTTATCATGAACAATGATCAACATGTACATATATACGATTATATATATAAAAATGCAAACAAATTTATGACTCGTTATGAAAAGGTATCTTTGATCAACAGGTATTTGTTGCAAGCCATCTTCTGCTTATCAATGACTATGCGAGTCTACCTGGTATGACATATGGCTACCAGGTCAATCCTTTGCATGATATTTTGGACAATAACAGAGACAAATATCATGAATCTATTCTTAATGAATGCATAAAACAGATCAATGTCATCCTTAGTAATGAAAAATATGAGCAGATGGTGATGAAAAAAGAGTTCGAGTACAACATGAACGTTTTATCATTCCATTTACAAACATCAGATATCATGCCTCCTTTCCCTTGCACCATTTTATGCCATGGTGCCTGATTGTTATCGGATTGTGAGGTCTTTCATAGAGGATTCTGTGAGCTATCATTCCTATGGAGCTCACATGGACTTCTATGATGTTGTGAAGAAGTATGTAGAGAAGCTTTTAATAAATGTTATGACTGAGGCTTTACTCAAATTGATCAACATTTCCACACTGGGGTATCTCATGCCATGCAGATTGCTGCCAGTATGACAATTTTGGAGTGAGCTTGTGACTTTTTTATGCAGCATGATGCGCAATTTTGTGGCATTCCTATGTGCTTGGCATAAAGGCTACAGATTCCATTGTCTGCTCAAATTGTCTTGAAGAACTCTCAAGATTCTGCACATGAACAATGCTGATGCTAGTCAAGTCTAAGGTGGATGAGTTTATGTTTTTGAATGAAAAAATCATTTGGAACCAAGATGAAGTTCCACAAAATGGAAGTGAGTATCTAAATTAGGTGGCAATTTACTTCGAGATGTTGGTTTCTACAGCACAAAAAATATTACCACTAGATGTTTTGGAGAAGGTGGGAAGGGGGGAGGGGTGTTAAGCACATATCAGACTGCCTCATGGTGACACTTATGAGGGATAATGTCAAAAGATTCAATATAAATTATATAATGGGTATTTATAATGATTTAAGAGTGTTAGAACCCTTTGACAAGTTTGAAGGAATTCTTGATAAAAGTGTGGCAACTAGTTAATATTTTATTGAGCAACCAGCCAACAAAATTCATGAACCCTATTGTAAGGGATAAACAATACAATGCTTTGGATTATAGAAAGGTTGCAGTGATTTCTGAGAAATTCAGGGATGCTCTTGAAAGGATATTTGGAAGCTTGGAGGGTAGGAATTTAAAGCAAAATCCCCCCAAAGAGTCCATGGATACATTAGTAAGGAGATTGAAATATTTCAACTAATAGATTCAATGGTATGTTTCAATTCTCTACTAGAAACACTGGATCTTTAATTTCTATTAATTCTCTTGTGTCATTAAATTAAAGGTTGTTTGCATCTTACAGGTTTATAACAGTATGCTTTCTGTTTATAGCAATATTCTTTTGGTTTCTATTTTTACTTCCCATTTTATAGGTATTTTACTATTTGTCTTACATGTATAAGAAACTCCTTGCTTATGACAACCCTTTGAATATGGTCCTGAACCAATTTTTGCATTGTTGATCTCTAAAGTCCAGTCAACATGTATCTTCAAGCAATGAAACTGAGCATCAATAATGCCTATACTTTGTTAAAATATGTGTAAACTTGGATAAATTAACCATTTTATGATTTAAAATGAAAGAAGGTGCATAGTACAAAAGAAACTCTAGGAACCTTTGACCGAAGAGGAGGAAATGGTTCTTGAATAAGTCTTGACTAGACACTGAATTTGGAATGATTGAAATATGTATTTGTATTTTTTATAGCGGAAAAGGCAGGGAGTTTCTATTGGTAGAACATGGCTATTGAAGACGCTATAACTTCTAAGCACAATATTTGTAACTTAGTTAAGTGTTGAACAAAATTGTTGAAGCTTCTATCTTCAAGAGTGTTGCTTTGCCCAGCCTTACCTAACCAACATTATTATTTTTCAGGTATCTTTCAGTCTCAGATTCTATTGCGTCTTAACATTCTAAGTTTGTATTTAATACCTTGTAATATAATTGGTATTTGAGATAATATAAACATGATAGAAAATTAAATTCTAATGATGATTTTGTTATATGTATAAGGTCATGATTGCCGGTAAAGGGCTATACTGACCACATATACAGTCTCATGGACTGTGGTAAGTCACTATCCAACTTAGAAATATCAAATAGTATATATAAACAATCTCCAATGTGGACACTTGTAGGATACAGTGATGTATGAAAGTGTTATCAAAATGAAGGTTGTGATTTTGAAAATTTTTAGGGAAAGCAGCGGAATCCCATCTGCTATCTAGTCCACTCCTCCTAATTTCACATCTCTTTTTTCCCAGTCTTAAACTGTGTATATTTTCTTGTATCCTTTTCACTCTAACTCACCCTTAATTTTCTCTGTGCCAAGAAAATTATGCTTCCCATCTATGCTTCATTGTGCCTCTCTTGTCTCTGCCTTCATGTTACTGTTGCATATATCCCATCCCCACATAGAACTAACAAGATAAATACTCATTGGGAAACTACCTTTGGTAAACATCATTAGAATCTTCTTGCAGGGAGCAGCTATTGGTACATGATTGTTGCTTTATATTCTATGTTTCACTACTCTTCCTTATTGTAACCACCTTTCTCCATTTTTTTTTTGAGCTGGCCCAGGTTCTCACTTATTAGCAGGTATTCCCTTCCCACACTCTAAGAGGGGTTTATGGGATTCTAATAAGAATAGAACACCTCCTTCTCAACCAGGTTTGGATTTCTTGGAGGTCCCATTGTAAAATTCACATTGGAAAATATACTATAATAATTTGTTCAAAGTATGACTCTCCGTTTTCATGGAATTTTCCATTACATCAATCTTCCCATTGGGATGGTGAATATTTACTTGACAACGTCATGTTATCCATCAGTCTCAATAGAATTCCAAGTTTATTCTTACACCAAAATCACATTCTTACTACAACTAAAATATTTAGTAGAATCCCAGGATTTTGTGGTTCCAATTCCTACTACAACAAGGCATATCTAGCACCATCGTTAATTTCAAATTTCAATTCCATGAATCCGTACTCTAGTTTCATAAATCTCAAGTAACTTTCTTTTTCTATGGTTCGATATTTTATAGATATTAGTTTCATATTCATAAACTCTATTTCAGTTAATTGACCCTATTTCATTGAGTTTGAATAGTTTTGTACATTGATCAACTTTATTAGCTTCACAAACAATTTTGTAAACAAATATTGATTCTCCTCTCTTGCCTTGTGATATTTCAATATGCTTTATAATATTCATTGCAGGGCGATGACACACTAAAAATTGAAACAGAAAGGATGATCACTGCAAAGCATCAATACTAAAACACTGAAATGTGAAAATTCTAACCTTTTTGCAGAGAAATAACTACTACGAAGATTGAGATAGGTTGGCTAGAGATGACTAATGCCAACAATCAAATAAAAGTGTGTATGTTTGTTGAATAGATTCAAAATACCCTACAAGTATTTGTATAAATGTGTTCAATACTTTAATTTTTTATTATACATTACCTATTTGTTCAATACAATCTTTTCTTTTAGATTATCCCATCATAGCTAGCTGATGAAGGTGACTAAACACGAAATCATATTTGGAATGAATTTATTTTCAAGGGTGCTTGTGAGGAGAGAGGGTGCAAGTTTTTTCAATGCCTTGCATTAGAGGCCTTTCAATGATTTGGACTAGCAATGATGGGCACACAACCATGCCCTCCGAACATGGGATCAATACAATGAAACTTCATCTAGTGATTGATGTTCCGTTGAGGGCACTAAAAGGCTTATGGCACATAAATGGTTTCACAAGGATTGAGAACTTAGTAATTGGATTTGTATATGATCTCCTAGGCATGGAAGATGGGCTTAGTACTAATTGGAACTAGACCTATGGTGAGACGGGGTTGTGCTAGTTTAATCCTCCATTTTGAAAAAACCTAGAACTCAATTCATTTGATTCGATACATCTAGTTCTTATAATCGTTTTAGAATTTAGCCATTAGCTTATCTGTTTAAATGAAATCATGTTGAGGAAAACAACTCTGATATATATAGATTCATTTAATTAAAAATGCTGGTACACATGCTTTCACAAACACTTCCGAGTAAATTAGCATCATTACTCGAAAGTTTCCAAGGAACGTTTCCATGTGCAAACCCTCTAGGAACTTTCTCATATTCTGTTAATTGTACCTGGATTTGATTCGACTAAAGGAAAAAATGTATGCCTTACCATAATATACTAAATTGGATTTCACTTTGTGGCCAACACAAATTTGGCATGGCAAGTCAAACCATTTGAGCTGACACTTTGGAAAACAATGTTCATATATATACACCCAGCTTGTTCGAGTTGGTGGAGATGATTTGGGGGCTGGAGAGGTAGTCAATGGATATATATACACCCAACTTTTCCAAGTTGGTGGAGATGATTTGGGGATGGATATGTAGTTAATCTCAAGAAAACTTGTTCCTTGGTATTATAGTTTTCCATTTTTGGTAGGGTAAGTTAGACAATAGGCATATTATTTTTTTGGTTTCTAGTTTTTTTTTGTTATTTATCATCTGTGAACATTCTATTTTTATGTTTGTAATGAAGTTTTGATTTCTCTATAATACTGATTCAAGAGGAGGGTACGAGGTAGATGAGGAGCTTGATGCCACAGTTGATTTTCTTGCCCCTATACAACTTGGATGATATGTATCATACTGGCATTTGATGGAACCTTCAGGTAAGACATTTGGGCAACGAGAGTGGGTCCTTATTCAGGTATCATATGGTTTCTATCATCTAATTTTACGTGCTTTGGTATTTGTCATTATTTTCTTTATTTGCGCCAATTGGCTTCTATTTTCCCCTTTGTTCAATTTTGGTACATAGTAATAGCATGGTATATGTGGAATTCTATTAGGAGTTCCTAACTGTCATTAAAGGATTTTTCCTCATAAATATTTCTTAGATCTTTGCAAGAAACATATTTCACTTGTGATGTTATTTCCAGTTGATCATGGGAGTAATAAATTGTGTCCCTTATTTTTTTAAATAGGGTCCTTTGAATTCTAGGTAGTATCACCAAGAGAGGAAAATCTACACGATTTAATGGAATCTCTTCTAACTTTGAATGAAGTTGACTAAATCAAATAGAAGACATATAATGTTTCTTATCAAGGCCATGTTTGGGTGACAATAAAATGGATTTGGATCTCAATGATTTTGGATGCTCATATATGGTCGCGGACAAGGGTAAGCAAACATCTTCACTTGTTGAGGTGGCTATTGCTTTTACACAATCTGAGAGAGTTTATTTTCTGAAAGAAATGCAAGGAGACTACAACATAAATGTTGAAGTAATGTCATCTGATTTAGGAGCTTGTTACCCATCACTTGCTAAATCAGTTCCACTTTCGGTTAATGATGTTTCTTGAGGACATATCGCCATATCTGCCAGTGCTCCATCTCTTGTAGGCTCTAAATCATTCTTATGTAGTTAAGAGACAGAAGTGCAGACTCTTCTGCGTGAGCTTGAAGACATGGGTTTAAATCAGAGGATGTGAATCTTGGACTATGAAAACATAAATATTATTTACGTAAAGCTCTTGATGCTCTTGTTAGTGCAGCAGAGTGGGATCCCATTCTTGAACAGCTTCAAGAAATGTTAATTGATCATATTCTTAATGATATAAATCATTTATCATGAAATTTACTTTTACTTGGTACTATTTAATAATATTCATTCTTTGATGATTTACATACGAAAAATTTGGATTGAGATTATTTCCTTGAACCTTTGTTGTGGAAGGGCTTCCATGATTCGGAAATGGATAGAACATTATTGGTGAAGAATGATGAAAGTGTAAAGAGAGTTGTTCTGGATCTTCTTTCAGCTAAAAAATATGTTTTATCAATACAATTTAATCTATCTAAGAAGGCTAAACAGAGTTATCTATGGAAGTGGGGTCGACTTTAAGGCTTTGTTGGGCATTAGGGACATCTGAATTGGTCATTTTATTTTACAAATTCATAATAAGCATCTATATTTATGTTTGGTTTGTTTTCAAGGAGATGAATTTGTTACCTGTAATACGCATGTGTTGTTTGTACTTCTCATTGTTTTGAATTGGACCAATGCATATTGATACTAATGCACTTGAATAGTTCCTATTTGGTTAGATGTATGTTTTTTAATATGATGAAAGCTAGTGTTTATTTGGCATTACACCATTCATGAGCCATTTCTTAGGAAGTAATAGATTGAATGATCTTATTTTTGTTCAACATACATATATGTGTTGTATGTTTCTACTTGTTGGGTTTGCTGGAATCTTGTAATAATGATTGTCTTGCTTTAAATTGCCAATATGGATATGAATACTTCTGAGTTGGATTTATGGTCTTTGTCACTCTAGCACCCAGAACCATTCATAGATGTAATATTTCACATTAGTTTAAAATTTTGTTTTGGACCTATGACAAACCAAAACTATTTTATAATGTTTCCAACTCTCTCTGACATTGATTTAAACATTTGGACCTATGACAACCCAACACTATTTCACAATGTTTCCAACTAATAACCTGAAAGAAAGACATTTTAATGGAAAAAATGCCTTTCTCTGCCATTGTAAGTTTTCAGATTTAATATTAATGTAGAAGTGGCCAAATTTGGTCAATGTGATCAAAGGATTAAAGATACAAAAAAATAGAAGAGTGCCTAACATGAATCTAGAAAGTTGGGAGTACAAGACTTGGCTTGAGAAGAAATTGGAGAAAGAAATCTTAACTTTTGTATATTTCACATTCCCCCACTCCTATTGGCATTCCTTTGCACCTCTCAGTGCAATTGCTAGTTATTATTATTATGACCACTCCGTTATTGTTATTATTATAGAGGAAATCAATGGAAACTATTTAATCACACAAAAATTAAAGAGGATTACAGTTCCATTTGGATTTATCACTGGAGAGCATTACTAGAAAATTCGCAGCCAGGGCTACTTGGTCTTCTTCTATTTCAGACTGAGAAAATCATGTTGATTCATGCTCATCTTATTTGGTAGTTAGCAGAAACGAAATCCCTTCATTTGTACCATGCTTAGATCTTTTTCCCTTACTCCTTGAGCTCATATTAGCCTGCAACATTTCAGGCTCCATGCCTTGAGATCCAAACTAACTAACAGATAATATTTGCTACAAATATTTCTATATAGATAGTAGTTTTGGTACGCTATATTATATAGTAGAAATACCCATTTGATAATTAACAACATATCTGAAAATTAATACATAGACCCTCATATTTTTTGATATGAAATGGAATGGAGAACTCTGAAGCCCTAATTACCACTAGAAAAAGTCATTCGCTAATTTGGGGTTGTCCCTGCATTTCTACCAAGGAAGAACATGTTTGATGGAAACTAATATGGAAGCTAAAGTGGTGGACACACTCACCTGAAAAGCACTGCCCCCAACCACAAAGGCGAGCTTTGGTTGCGGGGACTCACAATTAGGAAAGGTATACTCTTGCCCATCATTCTACATATTTTCTTTGGAATTTGAAAAAAAAGCCACAGACCATATAGGTTTTCTTCAAAATTATAAAAAAAAAAAATCAAAATCATAGACCACATTGATTTTAGAGAATTTTCGTTTTTTTAATTGAGTGTGTGATTTGGAGACTAGAACATGATGATACAGAATCAACAAATTGTGGGTGCAAATCTCACAAGAGCCAAAAATGTTATATAGGATATAAATTCCAACTTTATTTCTTTGAATAAAAACCATGGTTAAAAAGTACCTGGTTCTACTGATGTGCCTATACTTGGGTATATTTAGCCATAACTAACCTGTAAGTATAAACCATGAAATGAAAACTATTTCTCCAATATTTTCCTCATTTATTTACTTGATTATGGTGTACTTTCTCGCATTGAATATTTTATTTATTCCTCCCCCATGTTTTCACTGTCACATTCTATAACTATGATATGTTGAGGAGTGAAATTTTTTTCTCCATCCATCTATCAATATGATATCTTGAGCTTCAGCATGGTGCAACTTCCATGATTAAATTTTGGGTTTGATTTCTTGTTATTTAATTGGCATTTTGTGGCTTTATGCAGTTGCTCTCAAAGTTTCTATACTTTAGTTACATTTTTTTCCTCCACATTTTTGGTTTGCGCATCTTCCCTGTAGTTTATACCGGGTCAATATAATCCAGGCTTTAGATTACCATTATGGAATGTATTATAATTTATAGCATGATGAGGCCCCATGAATCTTTTCTTGGAGTTTTTTTTTTTCAGTATGTAATCTTACTCACTGTCGACTTTGACGCTATCCACATGGGCCAATGATGGGCATATTGGATGCAACTTTGATGTTAAGCTTCCGTGAGAAGTTTGTTTCCAGCAGTATGAAAATTCAACTAGATTTATAATTTCATGAGGAGGTAGAAGACCGTTGCTCTATGCAGATTCCTTGAGGTACTACTAATTTTTCGAAGTTGGACTCTCATGTGTAGATCAATTCTAAAGGAGTGACAATGCCTACATTTCTTGAAAAATCCACTGCCCTTGCTTTAGCCAAACACCCAACAATCAATGCAAGCTGCAAATATGGCAAGAGTTTCACCTACAATAGAAACATAAACATTGCAGTCGTTGTGTCTATGGATGGAGGTCTAATTATACCTGTGCTATAGGATGTAGACAAGGTTTGGAATCCATTTCATGTAGAATTGAGATTTCAGCCTCTATTATATCAAATTCAAATTTTTTCTACATTTTTTTTATGGTTCAATTTATGAAGTGTAAATTGTATTGTACATTACCTGCTGACTGAATTTTTGTAATTCTAAACTTTTCAAAGTTTGTATCTTGCATTTAGCTTGATATATATACTCTCTCTAGGAAATGGAAGGAATTGGTAGACAAGGCTCATGCAAAGCAGTTTCAGCCTTAGGAATATAATACATGTTTGTGAAAATGCACTATGAATATATTATTCTTATTTGTGTTCTGGATCTTCTTTTATTTTCTGATCAAAAGAGAATTTCCTTGTATAATGTTTGGTAGCTTTTAGCCATTCCCAATGCAAGGTTGTCATTATAAATGTTTTTTGTGTCCTACACATTGAAGTAGATGTGTCCTGAGTTTCACAAGGTCAAATATAAAAGTTTAATGCTTATATGCCTGGCCTCTTTGAGGGAACTTTTACTCTGTCTAATTTAGGAATTTTTGGTGTGGACTATTTTGATGCAATCCTGCCTCCTAGTTCTATAAGTAAACCCTACATTATTTTCTTCAAATGGGTTCAGTCGATTCCATTCTCAAGTTGAACCACACAAGTTTTCTCTTTGTTCAAGGCTAAGTGTTAAAGTGAACTTTCTAATGTTTGACAGGGAGAAATTATGGCTGTGGGGGCGTCCCAACCAACAGTTCTTGCAACTGCTGATGGATAAATCAGTTTGAAAAACCAAATCCCGGTACAAATCTGACTAATTTTTATGACTTAAAAAGTGTTTTTCATGTTAGACTATGTTTTCCTAATAGGCTCATAAGGCATCTAGAGATTTTTAATCATCTTCCTCATTGTCAAAAAGCTATCTAAAAATCTTGAGCATCTCAATGTGATCAAGTATATTAATTTTATTAGAATTCTCACTTAAAAAATTGATCATTCAATTGTATATATATATCAAAGAAAATATTAAATCTATCGAAAAATATTAAATGCAATTCAACATGCACTGAAGCTTTTATTGGCATCTAACTGAAGGAGGAATCTAATATTCAACTGTTATCTTTTAGGTTAATGTGACAGTAGATCACAGGATTATATATGGTGCTCACCTAGCTACCTTTTTGCAAACACTTTAAAAAATTATCGAAGAACCCAATGAGCTCACTCTGTAGACCCTTCTGAAAGCACTACGTCCTGTGTTGACCCACCATTATAGGCTTTTGTGTATATTTATTGTATGATTATAATGGTTAATGTTTATGTTTAGTATAGATTTGGCATATTTTAAAAATGTATAAATGAAGTTAATTGTTTCACTTTTGTTTAAATTCATGGTACTTTTAGAAATATTCTAGAATAGGTAAGGGAATATTTTAGAATTTTCAATGAGATTAAGTTAATTTATTTTTATCAGATTTTAATTAGAGAAAATATCTTTCATACAGTAATTGTATTTATAGATAAATAAAACTATGTTAAAAAACAAAAGTAATCGGTGTTAGCAGTATGATATTTCTCTAACCCTACCTCCCAAGACACAGGTCCAATATTTTTGCATGGCCTAATCTGTCCCAGGTTCTGAGAAGAGAAATACCATTAAGGCTTTTAGTAATACATGCAGGTTATTTTGGCAATGGTGAAGCAACTATATCAACTTTGGACTCTGAAGGGTGGCTGAAAATTGGGGATCTATGTTACATTGATGAGGATGACTTCCTTTTTATTGTGGACAGATTAAAGGAGTCGATCAAGTATAAAGGATTTAATTTAAAACGCATTTCAGGACCTTTACCCTGATGAAAATTCAATATATTTATCCTCTCATATTTTTTTTAAATATTTTGGCAAGTTTCCCAGGAAGAATTAGCATTTCACGGTCCTTTAGTTTGATGTAAATCCAAATATTTTTCTCATAATTTTATTTTCTTGGCAGGTTTCTCTAGCAAAATTAGAAGAATTGCTCCTCTCAAACCAAAAGACTACTGATGGAACTTTTATTCCATGAGTAGCATTTACCACACTTAAGTTGAGCCAAAATTCAATATTTGGGTTGATAGCACAGACTCTCTGCAAAATTTAGTTCATCTCCTCTTTCTTTTACACGTTGGATTTTGCATACCTTATAATTGATTTAAGCATGCAATTATGTGTATTAGATTTTTTTCATACCTTATAATTAATTGAATAATGCATTCTGTGTTTTAGATATCCTAATGAGGAAGCAGGTCAAGTACCAATGTCATTTGTTGTGAGGAAGCCTGGTAGCAATATTTGCGAGGAGGATGTAAATTTTTTGTTGCAAAACAAGTAAATGGAACACTTTCCTATTTTGTTTGCCAATTGTAAATTTAGTTTTGGCTTTTGTTCTCTTGATGATTCATTTTTCAAGGTAGCTTTTATGTAAGAAAATTTTACATTGGAACTTGTAAGTATTTTATAAAGATATGTAAGTATTTTGTAAATTTATGTGAGTGATGAAAGTTTTACATTTAATTTTTTGTGCCAAATAACTGATATACATGTTGCACCCAATTACAGAGCCTAAGGGTATTTAAAAATAAACCTAAAGATTTGGTTGATCTTGTTCGCTCATGAGGGAAATTTGTTGTTGTACTTGAGTGCACGTTTCACCATATAAGAAAATACATCGAGTGGCATTTGTCACTTCAATTCTGAAGTCTCCATCTGGAAAAATATTAAGAAAATATTTTGATTTATCAGGTTCTGTCCACTTCCAGATTGTGAGTCGTGAAAATGAATATTGTGAATCAATTATATTTCATTTTTAGAGTACAAATTTATTTAAATATGAAATGATGGATTGATTTGGTTGATGTTGTATAGTACAATTTTGTAATCCAATGGATGTGCATTTTCAGACAGAGCTGCTATGTAACAAAACTAGATAATTATCTTTTACCATCGCTTCAGGGATATTTGTGCTTTTTTCTCTCTCTTATTTTCAAAACAAATAAACGTTCCTATTTTCATATGTTTGCATCACATGTATGAAAACTGACAGAACTGGCACACATATTATTAACCGGCTTTACTAGGGTACACACCATATATTGGATTTGTATGGAAATTGACAGCATTGACACAACATTTATGCTTTATCGATGCAGTATTATAACGAGGAGATTTTTAAAAAGTAGTTTGGGCAATGTGGGAAATTTGATAAGGAATTGGGAACTTTTAAATGTTTATGTTTGTATAATTTGGATATTCAAAATTTTTAGGATAATTTTTCTTCAAGGCAAAATTCATTCGTTGATTTGGGTTTGCCCTGCCTGTGATAAATCTTTGTTCAGCCACTAATAATTTTTTGGGTATTGAACCTCCATATTTGATGGTGCATGCACATATGGAATATAGCACCCGATGATTAATGTTTTCTCTAGGAAATTATGTCTACGAAGAAGGGATGGAAGAGATATGGAGTAGTGGTTTTTTGGTGCTTCTACCCATGCTCGTTAGATTGGTATTCTTCCTCAGACTCTATGTTGGATTTCAGAGCAGTAAGTTTACCTGAACTCATTTCGTTTTTTCTTTATTTGACATCTTTAGTAGCCTCTAGAAACCCTTTTCTATGAGGAACTTGCATGTGATAAAGTACCTTTGAGCAGTTTGATCTTGTTTTGAAATTTTGAATACTCTTTATCTCTTTAACACCAAAGAAGTCATTTGGTTGTTCGGTAACATGTTGTATGTTTCTCTTGCAAGTTATATCAATGATGAAGTCCATCTAACACTAGTGAGAAGGCACTGATTTGGTTTTGTTTTCACAATTGAGTGTAGTTTATAACACACCTAATTTTTGGATATTCATAATAATATTTGTTGTTTAGTAACGATATTGAATAGGAATTGGATCAGGTATGCATGCTATTAACTTGTGTAACATCAATATATTGTTAGCTCCACATTAAGCATTGAAGGAATGCCATCCAAAGTTAATAACGTACTCAATTTTCCTTCTAGCTCTTCTGTGAAAATTGTCTATGTAGTGATGTATGAAAGTTTTCCCATGTTTTACTTGGTACATTTGGTTTCTTCAGAACCAGACAGATTTTTCCAGGATTCAACATAATTTTTTTAGTGAGGCAAGTAGGACTTCAGAGTTCTCCATTCCATTGCATCTCCAAAAATGGGAGTGTCTATCCCTGCCTATGATAAATCTCTATTCAGCCACTAATATTTTGTGGGCATTGAACCTCCATATTTGATGGTGTAAGGACGGGGGGCGTATAGAACCAGATGATCAATAGTGATATTATGTATGTAAATTTATTATTCATATCAACTTCAAATCATATGAATGTTTCAATGGAGAAACTGTCCCATTACTTGTAATTGATACTTGGCATAATGTAGCAAAGCACAAAAAATCTACCATAGTCTTATTGCACACAATGAACTAAATTTTTTGGATGAAACTAGGGGATACTTCAGTTGTGTTAATACATTTGATATAAATTAAATATATTTATGATAATTGGATTTAAGCAAAATAAAATGGTCAAAATTTTCTCTTTGGTAGTAAAATCAAACTCTTCCGAGGATCCAAACTCAAGGACATGTAGCTTCTAAATGATCAAATACAACTTCTTATTCTATATTTAAACCTTGGCAATATATAGCCTTTATAAATAAAGGAGGTTATTTTTTTTTGCACCATTTCATATTTTATGGTGCTTTACACCATATACAATTTTATTATAATAATAATAGATGTTTTTTTCACCTTTTTTATTTTATTTTATGGTGTTTTGCACCATATACAATTTATTATTATAATAATATTTTTTGATATTTTTATGATAAATTTTAACTTTTGTAAAATTGGTTTTGGTGCTTTGCATCACAAGATCTTCATCCACGTCAGATTGGTTTTTGGTGGTTTGCACCATACACCATGGAATGCCACATATGCATTTAGCACCAAATTTAACATTTTTTACTAACTCCACTTTTGCACCAGAAAACGTAGCACCACTTGTGTATCTCCACATTATCACCACTTTTGCACCACTATTTGAAAAGTGAAGATTTCTCAAATCCTTTACAAATAGTGGTGCTAATGTGAAGCTAAATGACCCTTCTTCTTGTAGTGAAAATACAGGCAACAAGAATTACTTGTATTACTTGTAGCCTATATAATGCATATCTACAGTGACTGACAAGTGAAAATAAATGAAATTCACTAAGACATTCCTAGACACATCTCGTGCATGCAATGGAGTAAATTTGTTGGTTTTTATTATTTTAATATATTTAAAATAAAAATAAAAAAATAATTAAAAATAGAAAATTAAATACAATATAAATAAGATTAAATGGTTAAAAAAAATGAATTAATCAACTGGAAAGTCGGGCTTGGGTTTGCATGCAGCCAAGTGCCTCCTCTGGATCTTCGACTCAAAGAGGTGGGATGGTGGGATTTATTTTGTAACCGTTGGCTTTTGATCCTAGAAGTAGGTGATGGAGCCGACATGCATGAAAGAAGACAATTAGCTGGAGCGCGGCTTAACAACAGATCCTAATCCAGCAAAAGCACCAATTGATCGAGTCTCGCTAGCATCATCTCACCCACTATCATTTTCCAGTACTTCATGCCAAGATTCGATCTCTTTGGAACTATAAGGGGAATTGGCTAAAATTAAACATTTGTTGAAGTAAGAATGCAACCATACACCAAAGCGACGATGGGATTGGAAATGTTAATAGTTTGGTAGGTTTGCAGTGGAGTTATCACTAATCTGGGTAGCCTTGAAAGTTATGATAAAATCATAAATGGATCAGGGAAGATTGCGGGATTGCTTCTGTATAGAAATTCCAGTGCCTAAAAAAATATTAGATATTACAATAAAGGAGCGGCTAGCAGAATCATTGATTGGGATTCTAAGGCAGAGAAACTTACTTTGGAGCTCCTATGTTCCATTACTAAGTGGGATTAGGTGGATGGACCATGAGCTGCCCATGTTTAGCCGACACTAATTCAAATTATTTTATTCATGCTTGAATTAATAAGAGTGGGAAAAATCTTCAAATGGGAGTTGAGCGACTCTATACTAGCCATCAATCGTAGCCGTACCAAGCAGAAAGAAAATCAAGCCTAAGAGAAGGTGAAATGAAATCCTAAAAATGGCAGTTAAAAAATAGGACGAGACCAGCATATCCATTAGTAATTTTTCCAGGTTGGGTTAAAAATACCTTATTAAAATTTGTCATTCTTGTTGTATTTTTGTTTTATGGGTTTCTGCTGTCACACCCAATCGATTAATTTCTATGCTTAAATTTGTATTGGGATTATTGAAATTAGGTATTTTGAAAATAAATTTTAGATTTTTACCTATTTTCATTGTAGTATTTACTTCCATGAATGCTATATATGCGTTTGTGAAGCCTCGTATATTGAGCCTCCGTTCTTCCGAGAGAGGGAGTCCAATTGAATAAGGGATGATAAACATGAGCTCCCAAGTGATATGGTTAGCCAGAACTAGGTATTTACATAGCATACATAGCCTAATTTATTTTCAATAAAGAATCAACGATCAACACAAAATAAATAGAGAGGGTGCGACTGAATTCAAATGAAAGTTACATTTAATTGATTTTTTTCGAACAAGAAATGGAAAATTGTGGCATGTTTAACCGTTTAACATCCTCGTGGTGAATATGATATTAGATGATTGAAAGGTAGTGGTTGTTCAATTAAAATAGAAGTAAAGTTGATCAATGAAATTTTTTTTCCTTAATGGAAGTAGTGATAACGTCACAACCTAGTTATGAGAAAGAAGGCATGCTTATGACATATTTCTTTTGAACCCCCTGCATTTTTCCTCACCTGTTCTACTCGATGAAACAATCCCAGAATCTTGTGACTCGCATTTGTAGATCAGAAATAGTATGCAACATATGGCACTTGTGAGTTGGTACCAACATCATGCTCCACAATTGGTTTGGATAGTCCTTTTCAGGCATCAAACCCCAATTGACAGGTTGTCGTTTCCCATTTCAACTCTCTACCCCACCATGATAATAAGCTTAAGCCATAATTACTTCAATACCCATTAACCTCACCCTGTCCTATTCTGAATGAAAATTCAAAAAATATGGGAACTTGTCATGGATTGGTCACACCACAGTAAAATAGTCTGCATCAGTAACAAGTGTTTGAAAGTTTAGTTAGCCTACTAAGGATTTGTTTTTGATATAAAATCATTATTTATTTCTCTCGGAATGGTATGAAATATCTTAATAATGAACAAAAAAATAAATATGTAACATGTTACTTATAATTCCATTGACTACCGAGAAAAATATATTGATGTTTGTAAAGAGGAACTTGTTGCTTCAACTGATAAATTGAATCTTCTTGCATAATTGTCAAATCTGCTTGCATAATTTTTGAACTTGTTTTTCATATTTTCTCCATTTCTTGCCCACCCCTCCATCGCAAGTCTCTCCAATGTGCATGCGTCATGATGGAATGTTGATGAAGGTATATGTGTTGCTATTTTTCGTGACTATGTATGGCGGAGATATCTTATAGATTGTATTCTCTGTAAACACTACAGGGAAAAGACTCTCGAGCAGATGTTTTTGAGTAACCCCTTATAAAAATATCCCAGATATCTGTTTGTAGCAGAGGTATCTAGAGGAGGTTGGCGTGTGGAGGTTTTTGCGGGTGTTTTTTGTCCAGTGTGCTTCTCATCATACACCGCACCAGTGCATTTAACTCACAACACACTAGTGTGTACTAAAAATGGGCACACCGAGACACCAGTTTCTCCATACAAACTTGCCCGATGCATCTCATTACTATCGCACACCTGTGCACTACGCATAAATAGGCCCGATGCATCTCAAAAACCTACACACCATGTGGTGCGTCTCAAAAACCCGTGCACTGAAAGAGGGTTAAATAAAAAAATTACCAAATGAAAAAACAACAGTTTCACTTTTTTAGTGCTCCAAACCTCTCAAGCACTAATGCGAATTTCTCTTGTGTGAGGTGCCCTGCCATCGGTGCTCCCATTGCATGCACTACTGTCGGCCATTTCCCACCTTGTGGAGTTTGAATTTTGGAAAATGGCGGAGAAATTTTGTTTCTCCAATTCCTCAGCAAATATGCCTCCTCGATGCGCAAATGTACAGGTATTTTACTTGTTTCTCAATAACTAAAGTTTTAGTAGATTTGAATTGTAAAAAACCTTAAAATTTACCAGTTTTTAAATTTTATTTTTTATTTTTTTATTTTTTTTGTGCAGTGTGCTCAAGTCATTTGGCTCGCACCATTTATAGTGATGCTTGTAAATTTACAGACCGCACCGAAAACAGTGCTAACGAAAAATGAACTGGGGTCTGGTGTGGTACCGCAAACATGCACCATGTTTTTTTTTTAAATACATGGTGGTGTGGTCGTTTAAACGACCACACCGTTGACTATGCATTAGTTCTAGGAGGGAGGTGCATTGACCAAACTATGTGCCTTCGGGCAGATAGTTAGGTCAGTGCACTGCCCTTTTGACATCAATACATAATCAACAGTGCGGCCATTTACAGAACCGCACTGATGACCATGTACTGAAGTCAAGAGGGCGGTATGCTGACCTAACAATCCATCCCGGGGCTAGTAGTTTGGTCAATGCACCGCCCTCCCTAACTCATACATATTCAAATGTGTGGTCATTTAAATGACCGCACCGTTGACCATGACTTATTTTTGGGCAGTGCATTGACTGAACTATCTGCCCCGGAGTAGATAGTTTCATCAACGCACTGCCCAAAAATAAGTCATGGTCAATGGTGCGGTCCTTTAAATGACCACGCATTTGACTACGTATGAGTTCAGGAGGGCGGTGCATTGACCAAATTAAAATTTATGTTTTTCGGTGTGTGAAAAATTTCCATGTGCACTAAGAGCGGTGCGTGATAAAAAAGTATGCACTAGTACCGGTGCGTTGCTGTTTTTTTAGGCACACCAATTTTTTTTTTTTTTAATTATATATATATATATATATATATATATATATATATATATATATATATATATATATTGAAATACATGTCTCATTTAATAAAAAAATTATTTAATATTTGAATCATTCAACGACGTCAACAAGGAGAACAAAGGGAGCATCATGAACATATGGAGCACTAGTATAACGTGATTCACCTATGGGAAGTATGAGAGAGGGAGAGACTTATGTACCCTCGCCCTATTATAGAATCCACTCAGTTGTTCCTAAAGGATGTAGGCCTCCTCAAGTTCTATGACGAGGTTACATCCTTGAAGGGCCATGATAGTGATTTATTGGGAAAACTCATCTTCAAGTGAAATGCCCACCGACAGGTTTTCCGGGTCGGTACTGACCAGTGGTATGTACCCACTAAGGATGAAATATAATTTATTACTGGCCTATCTAGGAGAGGGCAGGATTTTCCCAGTTCCCATATTCCCCCATCGGCTACTCAGTAAGGAGTCAGTTGGCGTACACCCAGAGATACATTTGGGATGATATAGTTTCTATTGTAGATTTTCAGGTGCCCAGTGGTCAGTTACATATTGCCTCATTTGGTGCAGAGGAGGTGAGGTTCCTCTCACTACTTTTTACAACCATTTCACACTATAGCAGCGATGGGAAACACATTAGTTGCTTGATTTTTATTTTATGTTTATTATTTATTCCAAGCATCGCGACTTGTGAGATGGTTGGCGATTCTTTTGTGGAAATTTTGTACAAAATTAGATAGATGTTGTTCTCAGGCATGTGGGAGGTTGACCTTCCCTTTTTCTTTAGATTTTTATTTTTTATTTTTTAGAGGTTTCCATAGACGAGGCATACTTTTGTTGGTAGCCTCGTATGCCGATGCTGCGTACAGATGCAGATGTGGGGCCAGATGATGCCCAAGAGGGGCTAGTTTGAATTTCCTGCTAGGATATCTCCTGATGCACTGAAGTTGCTAACTAGCGTTGATGATCACTCCTTCATTCTACTGCCATGTCTATATTCCAGTTTGTATTGGTGAGGGTATAACAACATCCTCTTCACATAGGATGAGCCGCTGGACACAAGAGGTAATATTAGTGCTTTCTTTAAATTAATATAGTTTCATTTATTGTCTTAATTAATTAATTATAATTATCAAATTTATTATAACATGTTCTTTAACTTGTTTTATTAAATTGTTTAATGAAAATTTCCGATTAGTAATGTTGTGTAATATATATCTTGTAGATATTGGGACATTCATTTGGGATGAGGTTCCACCCCATATGAATGATCCAAGTGTAGATGTTGATGATGAGGAGATGGCAGAGGCAGAGGATCAATGTGACATACCTGATCTTGATCGAGTGCAGATACCTGCAGGGCTGAGGCGTAGGCCAGACACCAGATTTAGGATGGAATTGGGTGACCAACTCTGTCGACTACTAGTTGATCAGGGAGTCTGCCTAGTTACGATCAGAGAGTTTTAGTATGATCGTAAGCTTACACGAATTTGGATTGGCTTTCCCTTCTATATGTTAACCCTCATGTGTCATATCGTTGGACCTTCCAAAAAACTGGTGCGGGCTAGGAGGGGTAGGCATCGTGGATATGCATGACAAAGTAGTGCCTCATCTAGTGATCATGATCATGAGGATAGTGATCATCATTCTAGTCCTCCACCTCATCCTCCTTCACCTCATGGTAGATATCATGATGAGCATCGAGCATCCAGTCCTGATCATCGAGCATCATCTGAGTAGTCTACACCATCTCAGCAAACAGCTGGTCATGAGCAGGCACCTGATCGTGAGCAGGTGGGTCAATATGTGGTGGCAGGTCCATCATCAGAGGTTGCGACATCCAAGCTTGAGCAGGTTTCTCCATTGATGAGTCATCAACAGGCAGTTCCTGAGCAGGCTAGACCATCGATTGATCAGTAGGCACCTCCGGAGCAGGCACGTCATCTATCTGAGCATGAGGCTACACCATCGACTGAGTGAGCCTCGACTAGTACTAGTATTGATGTACCACCAGATAATTGACATTTATATGTAGTTTATATATTACAGTAGTATATTTTTGACATTATACAGTAGTATATATATATATATATATATATATATATATATAGTCCATGTATTTTATGTTCATGTTGATGTGCTTAATTTACATGTTGGTGTTCATCGTGATGTGTATATTGTTAGGTCATGCTAGATATGTTCATTTAATGTGCTTGCATATAGATGTGTATGTGATAGCAGTTATTTGACATGAGATGTATATTTTATGTTTGTGTTGTGATGATGTTATACAATGCTTGTGTTTTGTTAGATGATCATGATCACAATGATTAGATGATGTTCGCGAATTTGAATGTGTATTTTAGTCAAATATGATGTTTTTACAATGGTTATCATGATAGTGATGTTATTTTTAATATTAAATCATGATATTTCTTAAATATTATGTCGTGATTGCAATTGAAATTCTAATTTAATTGTATGTCAAATTGTAAAATTGTATTTGTAATTTTAATTTTAATTGTAATTGTAAATTTAATTTGTAATTGTAATTTTAATTTTAATTTGTAATTATAATTACAATTTTAATTTTAATTTTAATTGTAATTTTAATTTGGAATTGTAATTTAATTTTAATTTTAATTGTAATTTTAATTTTAATTTGTAATTGTATGTGAAATTGTAAATTTGTAATTGTAATCCTAACTCTAAATATAATTGCAATTTTAATTGTAATTTAATGTAAAATTGTAAAATTTTAATTGTAATTGTATGTAAAATTGTAAAGTTGTAATTGTAATTTTATTGTGAAAATGTAAATTTGTAATTGCAATTGTAATTGTATGTATTGTCATCATTCAATTTTATTAAAAATTTTAAATTTGTAAAATTGTAAATTAATTGTCAATTTTGAACCATAATTACTATCGTAAGTAAAATATATATCGTAAATATTGTTAAATTATCATATTTGTAAATTTGTATGAATATAAATAATTGTAAAATAATAAATCTAGATTAATAATATGAATTTTTGTAACATAATAAAGTTTAGAAAATAATTCAAATAAATTCATGTTTAGAATTATCATTATTTTATTATGATCTTACATACAAAAACTAACAATATACATTTTGAAGATATCATTCACACACATTGAAAGCAATCAAGTAGTTGTATTATTTCAGGAATTGACATTATAAAAAAAAACTTATACAATATGCTATTGTTTTCAAGATCAACATAAGTGAAATGATTTTAACATTAACACAATGCAAACCAATTAATTAAAAATCCATATTATAATGTTTTGAAAGAAAAAGTATTATTTATAAGGTAATTAAGTCCTCTTATTTATAAAAACCCATCTTAGAAAATATAAATGATGAAACAACACATGTACCATATCACTCTCCGTTCTCATGATCGCCCTCATTATCTTTAAGCTCTCTTGGCATGATAACACTATTGTTCTCAAAAATATGTTTTAATCTAGGGCCATGTCTCAATACGAACCACTAATCCCTATCCAACATATCTGGGTAAAAAAACACCTGGTTACAATGTTTGGGGAAAAAATAGGGCTCCTTAGCTTCATCCCACATCTTTCTAGAGTTGATACATATCAGCCTACTATCGCGATATTCATTTACATTATTTCAATCAACGTTGTCCCACCACTTGCACCTAAAAATAACACATTGGAAAGAAGAGAAATCCACTTCAATAATCTCTTGTATCTTTCTGACGTAACCTAACGTCCCTCGTACTAGGTTTTGATCATGGTGGCTAGTTTGACTAGAGTTATTGAACTCGATTTCCACTTCAAAGTCTTGTTTCATGTGCCCATAATTTCCATTTTCTGTGTGAAAATGGTGTCCATATACCCACATAGATGGGAACAAATTGGCCTATAAAAAAGTTAAAAAATCATAGTGTCATGTGGCTTATAATAACCCAACTATTAAAATATGAAATAAAGATGTAATTACATTTCAAAGGTATATTATTAAGTTTAAAATGTACGTAAATAGATTATTACCAAGTGGATACACCCAATCCCTACATTTAGCGCATCCTTTTCAACATGCGGGTAATGATCGGTCACACCGTATTTCTCTCTGACTTGGTCAACAACCTAACTATTAGGGCATATTTTTGGCATATTTTCTTTTAAATTATCAGGATAAGGCACACTTCTACCATTAAACTGTCTGAATTATTTCCTCTCACTATCCCATTTCATCCTCTTTTTTTCATACAATGTGACCCACGGTTGTGTCACTTCATAATTGTAAAGAACAAATTATTGATTTCTTCAATTTTTTCATTCGCTGATGAAATTAATCCGACATATAGTAAATATGAGATCAAAATATACATTATATTGAAGTGTGAAATGAGTATTTAATTTGTGTAAATTTGAAAAATTATAAGTCACTTACTCTTTATCAAACATCCTTTTCCATTCATTTGGAGCAACTGCCCTTCTCTTTTGTCTACATCCCTTTCATCATCCCAAATCACCGCGCCTGGTCTATTGTTGATCTGCTAGATGTACTCACTGGCAATATAGAAATACTCCTACGATATGTACCCCTATGCCATAGACCCATCAAGTTTTTCCCTTTATCGAATAAAACCTTTGAATTTCTTCATGTACCTCTATAATAATAACATCAAAAGACAAGAAACAACCCCAACTAATTCAACCTCATCTACTAGGTGGATTAGAAGATGAACCTGCAAGTGCATGAAACTTGTCGGCAGTTCCTTCTCAAACATACAAACAATCTCAACTATCTCTTGATGCCACCATGGAATGTTAGCCACATGAATCTATTTTGACGTGATCCAATGTAAAAATGTAGATAATTTAGATATGAAAAGTCCTAGGCCTTGAGGGAATTCATGTTTCACACACCCACGCATGAACAAAGGATAATGACAATGAAAAGTTATAAACACATGCAACAATATAAAAAATTAGTTATGTTTTATGATCCCTGCATGGGATAAAATTTATTAATATAACAAATACTAAAATCATGCTTTTGACATTATACATACTCTTAGAAGATTCAAATGGTCATCCATGGTGAATCAGCGCCATAGTGAAGACCCGTATGAAGATGGCACCCTCACACCCATTATAACTTCCTTTGCGAAAGAAAGATCATATTTTTTTAAAATCCATGCGAAATCACCTTCTTTGAAATACCAATTAGAGGGACCAACACCTACATCTGATCTTGTACTTTCTAATAGTCTTGTCCAATGTTTTTTTTTAGTTTTTGAAGTAATAGCGTATTTCCTAACAGCCAATGTTTCACTTTGTTTTATTGATATGTGCCTCCATAAACAAGATGAAACATTTTTAAATATATGAATGGGATCTAATAAGTGGGTAATATTAAGATTCTCCCAATATGGAAGGTTATAAAATATATATTTCATTTTCATCCCAATGGGAAATTTCTCAACATAGGTGTCGAAAAATTCTCGATCATCGAACACATGCTCCCCATTTAAATCTAACATTTCTATGAACTCCTTCTCCTTATCTTTCTCATATGCTCTAAGCCATTTAGTTCGTGTCGTTATTGGAGGCCTTTGAGTTCTCTCTCATTTACCATTGAAAGAGGATGCTTCTCTTCTGTAAGGGTGTTCTTCTAGGAGGAATACCCTGGAGCATTCATACATTGGCTTTCGTAGGTCATTGGACCATCTAGCTTTCAGGGAAGGTCCACAAAATTTACATCCAAAATACCCTTTTGCTACAAGACCTGCGAAATTTTTTTATACAATGTATATGCATGGCACGTTAAATAATATCATGAATATAAGAACAATTACAATGAATTAAATAACTAATATGTGAAAGAGTATTTTTATGTATATAAACAAATCAATAAACATGTAATTTACCAGAGAAAACTCCTAATCCTGGATAATCATGTGTCGTGTAAGCACATATGCCATACAACATAAAAATTCTCTCTGTTGTGATGGGTATTGATACATCATATACATTTATCGCATCCCATAATTCCCTCAATTCATTTACCAATGGTTGTAATTAGACATCCATATTCTTCACTTGTCTTCTACCAGCGACTATGAGAGCCAACATAAGATGTTCATTCTTCATGGAAATCCATGGGGGGGTATTATTATTGATCACTACTACATAACAAACATAATATTTGGTGCTTGCAAGGAAATATGGGTTGACAAAATCCATGGCTATGCTAAGTTGTAGACTTCGTACTTCATTCTTGAATTTTTTGGGCCATGTATCCTCTATATGCTTCATGGCTATTGAATCTGTTGTGATTCACATAACTCCCAACTCACTTTTGTGTGAGGCATGCCATCCCTGCAACATAGATAATTATTTGGAACGAAAGAGCCTTTGAATCCTTGGGATTATAGGCATGTACCTCAATATCTTAAAAGGAGGACCACGTGACTTACCCTTTTTTATTTTGTTTATCATACCTGTCATGCCCAAATTTTAGACATATCTCTTTGTCTACATATTCTCCTCTATATAAAATACAATCATTTGGACATGCATGATATGATATGTACTCAACCCCCAACATTTTCAACAATTTCTTTGCATCTTCGCAGCTACCGGGCAAGACATTATCACTCGGAAGAACCTTATCTTTGAATAACATGTAGTTGGTCATGGAAAATATTAAACGTACATTAATTTTGATATAATTATTAATGTTCATAAAATTGACCATTTGTAATGTTCATTGTGTGATTATATTTCTCAAATATAAGGGAGGCCTTGATGGTCAATTACCTCAAAATTTTCGAGAAACATGCATTCGACAAGCCAAACTTTTCTTTCAATTTGTACATCAACATCATTGTCCCCGATTGGGTATACTTTGACTAACCTCCAAGTCCAAGGAGAGGGGTGGTGGAAGAAAATTTAAGGCTTTCGAAAAAGGTATCAGCGATATGAGCATCATCCCCTAGTTGATCATCTTTCTGGAATGCATCTAACAACATTAACTCCATGGAAGTTGAATCCCTTAAGTAATCATCCATACCAACCTCTATTTGATTGCCTCCATTTCCAGCTTGTGAATAACTACTATTGTTGTAGTCATTCATAATTTGTGAATCTGGACGCAGTGGGAATTGAATAGGTGGCTGATTCAACCATTCTTGGTATCATTCCTCTCTAATTTTTTTTTCTTAATTCATCCTTCTCTCAATTTGAAATTGTTGTGGGGTGCACCGAAAGATGGTAGGTAGGTCAGTCATCATCACTAGAATCCTAATAATTTCAAAAAATTATTTGAACATGATTAGTACATAATCTATAATATCAATTAGTAAGCACGTCGACAATACATGATTAATTGGTTTGACGTTGAAATAATTACATTAATATACCAAACAATTATTATTACCATCATTGTCTCGGGATTGTGGCTAGAAGATGCAATGCTACAATTGGCAGGGTGAAGGGGTTGTCCATACTAAATGCACCTTGTGGTATGCTGCTCCTGATAAGAGCTTCTGATGTTTTGGAGTTGTTTGAATATTTTGTGCATATAAAATCGATTCTAATTCTTCATGAACCTGCAAATTTGTATACATTAAATTTATTCAGCTGATTGACATGGATAAAAAAAATAAATTCAATTAGATAATGAAAATATAAATAAAATATGAAGTAAATATTACGTCTCGAGATGGATAGGGAAAACTCCACGATGGACTTTACGAAATATTATGGAATGATATGGATTTGAAGAATTGTTCATTTGATATAACTATGATATTTTCTCCCTGCATTTGAGCAAAATCAACAATAAATTTTGGTGTACATGCCTAAAATTAATTTCGGTGCATTAAAAATGGACTTATTGTTATCATTGCTAATGTATAGTTAACTGCACCAGTAGATTTTAGTTACTATGAGCCGGTGTTGTGTTATTAATTGATGCACCAGTGCGATTAGATAAGAAATGCACCAAATAGCCGCAAATAAAAAAAAAAGTGCAGCTTTATTTTTTTCAAGCAAAAAAAGTGGTAAATTGAAAAATGGGTGGAAACTTATTTTCAGAAATCTAATTTCATAAAAAAAATTCTTTAAATAGTAAAAATTATTCATTATTTCATCATTTTTGCAAAAAAATTCAAGGAGAGTTTCGTGTGAGAGACATACCTGGATCAAGAGAGCACAAGAGCACTTTGGAGCAACGAAATACTTTCGAAAAACAACATTATTCAAAGAATCAGAATTTCAAACATCTGGTGATTCAAACCCCGTAGTATAGTAAAAAAGATAAATTTTACTGTAATAATTTTTTTTTTACAGTTTCTATTTGATTTAATAAATGGTAAGTAAAAATTTTAAATTTTAATGTGCACTTTCAGAAAAAATAAATAAAAATAAATAAATAAATAAATTTAAAATCGATTTTTACGCTAAACCCTTGATTTTTCTTGTTTTTGCTCTCGTTTATTTTTGTTTCTGTGACTTCACAATTAGGGCTTTTCATTTTAGATTTATAGGGTTTGTATTGCTATATATATATAGGCCTATGACATCTAACCCGAGGGACACTTACAGAGTCAGATCCCAATCCATCTTGGCCCTTCCATGATTTTTTTAAAAACAATTTTTTTTTAATCGGTGTGCCCTATGTAAAATATCGCACTGGTGAAATATTTTATTATAGCACACAATGCAGGTACTGTTTGATAAAAACAATTTTTTTTTTTAAATGAGTGCACCTTTTGTAAATTAACGCACTAGTGTGCCTTGTGTAAAATAGCGCACCGGTACGTTATTTTATTATAGCGCACCGTGCACATACTATTTGATAAAAACAATTTCTTATTAATTTATTCCTGTGTTAATCAATGCACCAGTTAACATATAATGCACTGGTTATCCTTGTTGACAGAGAGCACCATATGGTGGTTCTACTATTTTCTCGATGCATTTATAAGAACACGTCGCACCGCCACCTCCACGACATCTTATGCTACAAAAACTAACACTAGAGATTTTTTATTAATTTTTCTGTGTTAATCAATGTATTGGTTAAAATATAATGCACAGGGTCTCCTTGTTGACAGAGAGCACCGTATGGTGTTTCTACTGTTTTGGCTGTGTGTTTATAAGAACATGTCGCACTGTCGTCGGTGCGTACTATTTGAAAGGCGCACTGTTTTCTTTATTTTATTTTTTTTACCTGAAAATTTTGTGATTTATTTATAAAATATATTAATGAATGGTATGGTATAGGTTTCATATTGATAAAGAAATGGGTGATAAGATATCAAGTAACAAAAATCTTGACAACACATCGAGAAAAGCAAAAAATGCAAGTTCATTGAAATTCTTTACAAAAATTATTATTTTTGAACTATATGTAAGTTCTACTAATATGTATTGTTTACTGTGTATCATGTAGAGCCACAAAATGACAAAGCTCAATAAGGTTATTTCTGATCTAAGACCAGAAGAGCTTAAAATGTTGATGGAAAAATTGCAGAAGAATGAATTAGGTGAATGAAAAAATATTATCGATCCAATATCAGTTTCTTTTTTAATTTTCATTAATAATATACTTAAAAATATTAGATAATATGTTTCAAACAATCTATTAATTCACATATGTTTAATTTTCTACAGGTACCAACAACGAAGAAAATGAATGTTTTTCTAAGAAAAGAAAAAAATAGAACATGAAAATGAAAATGATTTTCTCCTTAGCTCATCTAGAGTGGTGTTGGAGGTTAACGAAAGGGGGGGGGGGGGGGGACTTTTACAAAACTTTGAGGGATCTAATGGAACGAATGTATAGATGTTCTTTCCACTTAAAATAAAAAAATCAATCCAATGATTCGAAGAACCAAATTTTATCTAAACTACAGGATGGGTTTCCAGAGGATTGGTCAATGAGACATGTCAAACTTTTAATAGAAAAAATGTACAACAACAAAATAGAAGGAATGAAAAACTAATATTCTTTTAAATGTTTCTCTAGAATTATATGTATATATTACTAGAAAGCAATCATTTATAAATATCACTTTTGTTATATTTACTTTTTATATTAAATAGTTTATTTCCATGTTACATTTTCAGGGAGATTATGAAAATCTCAAAGGATGAACAACTTGATATCATAAATATGCCAATAGGAATGTCCAAAATGGTGTATAAGGATATGGTCAAAGAAATGGACATAATTGCATCGCACGAGGAGTTATATCAACAACAACGTGCTTCAAATGTAATATGTAATTGTTGAATTTTTCGATTAGGTAGAACAAATAAACAATTTAGCATTAAATATTAATTTTCAAGTATTTTCTTGCAGGAAAGAAAATAAAATCGAACCCATTCAGCACATAAAATAGGACGACAAGGAAGAAAAGGGTTGATATCTACGTTTGTGAGTAATTGTTACTTCCTTATAACAACTTAATTAGATTTCATTTTTTTATATTTCATGTTGTATTACAACAATGATTATTGAATGTATTCAAGCGTGTGCTAACAAACAAAGAAGAACCTCACAATAATTGATTGACATCGGGTTAAATATGGGTTGTGAGTATGTGTTGGCATATCAAAAATTAATTGTGGAATTTGTAAGCATCTATCGATCTTGTGTTACTTAGCTCCATATATAATTAATAAAACAAAGAAATATTTTATATTAAATATATTATTTGTTATGGGGTATAAAACTTGCAGGAAACAAAGTATGGAACCGCGCCAACAAATGAATTGTTGAAATATGGCATGTTGGTTTTGAAAGAATGTGTATATTTCATGATTCAATTCTTGCTATGGCACATTTATTTTCGATTTACATTGATGTATATTATTTAATATTGCAATTTTCATTATTCTCACCAATGTATATACGCTCATTACAGTTTATTTTTATGTTTGTAGATGGAAGTTGAAGAAGAAGAAAAACAATCAACACCGTGAACAAAACATTCGTCAAAATAACCCAAGTCATGGAAGTAGCTCGAGTAGTGACATCAGTTCCAACGAAGAATGATGATCAATATATCTGGATATTAAAGCAAGGCGTTGTATTTTTTGAAATATTTTTCTATGAAATCAAACATTTTTTTTAATGTAATCGATATAGTGTCCCAATTGAAAGTCAAAGGGATACCAATAATTGTCCCATTTTGTATGAAAAAGAGTGTCTTATATATATATATATATATATATATATATATATATATATATATATATATATATATATATATATATATATATATATATATAATAATAAATTACATTTTAATTTATTCTATTGTGTTCTCCATTTTTGCTGTGAAATGTTACACCACTGATTAAATATATGGATGATTAAATATTATAATGAAGAGATGCGAAATCTGATGATATGATATAAAAAATTAATCCAAACATCACATTCAAATGAACTAATAAAAATTTAATTGTTATGAATACTATTAGAAGATATGTGTTGACCTTTTATGAATAATGAATTGTAAAAGAATCACAATAATTGCACTGTCACAGGTCTATGTTCTAAAAAATACAAAATGAACATAGGTGCGCGTTACATACTGTGCATCGGTGCGTTTGTATGCTAATTTGCATCAGTGCATTTATACAACCTATGGGCACCACACAAATACCAATGCCAATTAGAACACTTAGTGTGTTTGTGTGATACCGCGTACCGGTGCATTTGTGTGATACTGCACACCGGTGCGTTTCTACAACCTATGGGTACCACACAAATACAAATCTGAACGTTGAGTGTGCTTTATCGACAAAAACCACCCGGGAGGTCCGATAAGAATTGCATGCACCAGTGCGGTTTTCCTTCAACATGTCGGTGCATTTTTATAACTTGACAACCCAGTGCGTTGTATCACCTACACGGCCTGGTGTGGTTTTACACCTTAACAACCTGATGCATGCACCTTCCACCGGCACGGTGCGACTGTTTGGATGACACGTAGCAAACCGTTGTTAAATGGCCTGAGGTGTTTGACATTTGTTTTATGTCGCGATGCTTAATAGGTTTACAGTACCGGTGAATTCATGGTACAACGCACTAGTGTGTTGACATTTGAATAGCACACCGATGAGAAAAAAAATCATAACAACCTCTGACCACCTAGTTTTTTTTAGTTGTGTTGAACTTTTGTTAGAAGCTCTGCCAAAAACTCCAATACCGAAAACGGATGTTATAGAAAATTTTCGCCAATTTTATAACACTAAAAAACTCCTTTATAACCTCCGCTAGAGGCTCTCTTCCTTGTAGTGAAAATATCGAAGGTAAGCAGAAGCAGAGGTCGAGAGAAGGCAGGGATAATGAGATATATTTCATATATGTCAAGCCGCAATATGCAGGAGTATTCAGTGTTTGAACATGTCGTAGTATGCGGGAGAATGAAATGTTTGAAGACATGTAGCAATGGAAGCCAAGGTAGATATAAATTGAAGCCAAGCCAAGCCAAATAATAATTGAAGAGAACAACACGCACCCATTTTGGAAAACTGGGTAGCCATGTGTATCAATGGACTCAACAGATCTAGGAAGCTGGGTAGCCACGTGTAGTGGTGGGCTCTTGTGATCTCAGAAGCCTTGGTTGCATACCAATAATAATTTTAAAGAGTAAAGCCTTGGTCACATACCAATAATAATGTTAAAGAACAAAGCCTTGGTCCGAGTACCAATAATAATGTTAAAGAGAAAACAAGCAAATAATGTTAATAGCCAATACTAAAATAATGCTAGCATTAGTGGATTGGGAGAAAATTTTACGAAATTTTTTATCACATGATGTACTTTAGCATTGCATTCTAAGTATCTTGTTGCCATAAAAAAAAGCTTTTACATGTTAAAAAAAGCAGGTTTGTGCCAAGACCTAAAGCATTAATACCTTATTATACGTTGCATTTTTAAAATCTTGTTTCCTTAAAGAACTTTTAGAGGTACAAATAAAGACGTTTGTGCCAAGACCTAAAGTATTATTTCGTTAGTATAAGTGAACAAATAAAGATTATTCCATTATTATCGTGTCATTATGGTATTAAGAAGAATTTGTTGGTGTTGAAATGGAGAAAATACACAAACGCATCAAGGACTTGAAATAAAGTATAACGTCTAGGTCTATTTCACAATGTTTTCGAACTCTCGAAAAATAGTCATGAAAGGGTATGAACGCTAAAACACCTTACGTAGACGTTTTCGTCGTGAATTTGGTGGCCAAACAAGGATTGGTTTTAGACGTACCATGAACCAAAATGGACATTAGATGGCAGGTCTAAATCATCTCAAACTTTAAGAATGGCATATTGAATGTATGGTGGTTGAGTGACATTTACATTCAATGATATGCAACTTGATATTAAAAATAAAATAAAAACGCATTAGTTTTAATTTTGATTTTTTTACATGGAATTTTACTCTCATTACCAATTTCTACATCTATTTCAAAATCCAATTCTAAAAAGTATTATATAGTTTTGGTTCTCAAAAAAAATATTATATTTTTAAATAAAATATAATAAAATTTCTTACAGTTTGATTATTTGTGAATTGTTTGGAAATTTAATAATATAACTTTGTTTAAAATGAATATATATATATATATATATCAGTAAAATTTATAATAAATTTTTATTAAATTATATATATATATATATATATATATATATATATATATATATATATATATATCAAAATTGGTTGATATACACCCATATATGTATATTAATCGCATGAACAACTACATTAGTAAAAGTGGCTAAAAAACACCAATAGACATTAATTGTATAGATTTAATAATACTAATAATAACATCAATCATTGATAAAAAATTTCAATTGAATAGGAAGACAACTCTTAGGTGAGCACTGCATCTTGAGACTGCACACAAATGGAGATTACACTCTACATTCGCTAATCGAATGATAGAACAATAAATACATAACAAAGGAATAGGAAGTTGTAAACAAACTCCTATAACCTAGGAAATAATCCTAACTTAAGGAGCTATGTTACAACAATGTAACCATTTCTCCATTAATACAAAATAATATTAATTATTTTCAACTCTTCCCCTTAATGGAGAAATGATTGTCCTGAATTCCTAATATCCCTCTAAACAATTCAAACTCTAATTCCCCTAGAGGCTTAGTAAAATTTTTTTCCATATTGTCACAAGTTTTACAATATTCAACAAATATTTCTTTCAACTGGACTTTTTCTCAAGAAAAGTGAAACTGAGAATCGATCTCTTTCGTATTCTTGTGAAACAATGGATTTTCTACTAGCTTAATGGAACTCTGGCTGTCACATTTGATGATAGTTTCTTCTTTTTGCTCTTCTCCTGCACCATCGAGAATCCTTCTCAACCAGATAACTTCACATGTAGTTGCACACAATGCTTGGTACTTGACTTCAGCTGAAGATAGAGCCACAATACTCTGCTTTTTGTTGCTCCATGCTATGACCCCAAATCCAACACTAAATTAATAACTTGTGATGGTCCTTCGGTCATCTAGGTTAACTACCCAATCTGAGTCTAAAAAACGTGCTAAAATAACATAATATGTGTCAGTGTATAAAATACCATAATCACTAGTACCACGAAGATGTCTCATCACACTTTTTTCTGTCAACCAATGAATTTCAAGAGTTTTAGACATAAACTGGCTCAACACACTAACAAAGTATGCTAAGTGTGGTATAGTTGTAGTTATATATATTAGACTACCAACTAGTTGTCTATACAAAGTGGCATCCACCTCCTTAGAGCCATCATCACTGGACAACTTCAAATTCTGCTACAAAGGTGTCGATGTTGTCTTACACTGCTCCAACCTGAAATTTTTGAGTAGACCTCTGACATACTTCCCCTGAGTAAGAATTTTTTTTCCAGAGTCCCTCCATACTTTCAAACCCAAGCAATAATTTAGACTTCCAAGTTCTTTCATTTCAAAAACTTACAACATCTGCAATTTGATTTCTTTGATCAAAGCATCTGCATCATGTGTTATAATCATGTCATCCACAAACAAATAAATCAAAATAATACGCCTCTATTTATTATACATGGTATACATATTTGGATCATTCATGCTCTTATTAAAACCATGTTGTAAGAAGAATGAATCAATCTTCTCGTACCAAGACCTAGGTGTTTGTTTTAAACCATATAGTGCCTTTTTCAATCTGCACAGTAGATGTTCCTACCCTTCTTTAACAAACCCTTCAGGTTGGACTAATTAAATCTCTTCCTTTAAATCACCATTTAGAAATTCAGACTTAACATCTAACTGGTGTAGCTTCCACTAATATTTTGTAGCTAGAGAAACTAACATTCTAATGGTATTAAGTTTGGCTACAGGAGCAAAGGTTTCTTCAAATTATATTCCCTCTTGCTGTCAATAACCCTTTTCTATGAGTCTAGCTTTAAATTTATCTATAATCCCATCTGCATTAACTTTAGGTTTGTAAATCCGCTTACAACATATGGGTGTTTTTCCTTCAGGTAGTTCAACTAGTTCCCAAGTATGGTTTCTAATAATTGATTCAAATTCTTCATTCATTACAGCTCTCAATTCATGAGATTGACTTGCTTATTTATATTTTGTGGGCTCTATAACATTTAAAATGTTTAACATTAAAGTATAGTTTTTCAATCTAGCTGGTAATTGAGTCTTCCTACTTGATCTTCTTGGTAGAGGAATCACCTCAAATCTCTTTGCTTCAGACCTGTGTAGGCTTGCCTTGTTGACTACATCACCTGTTTCTTCATCTTTCTGGTGGTGCTGCTGACTATCCTCACTTCTTTCTTTCATCAACAATGGAATGTGTCATTCTCCATGATTGTATTCCTTTCCTTCCTCAACCTCCTCATGAAATATGACATCTCTACTTGCAAATATTTTGCGAGGGGATTAAACAACTTATGAGCTTTAAACGCAGTGCAATATTCTACAAAGATGAATTTCATGGCCTTAGGATCTAACTTCTTTCTATCCTCGTTGGGTATATGGGTAAAATATTTTGACCCAAAAAATATTAAATGACTCACTGTTGGTTTATATCCATAAAGTTATTCAAAAAGAGTTTTAAAGTTAAGACATTTACTAGGACCCCTATTCTTTAAATAAATAGTAGTGTTGATAGCTTCAACCCAAAAACCATTTGATAGACCCTTACCTTGAAGAATTCTTTGCGCGAACTCCACTAGGGTTCTGTTCTTTCGTTCTGCAACTCCATTTTACTGCGAAGTGTGAGGCATTGTGAACTATTGAAAAATCCCATGATATCTGCAAAATTTCATGAAATCACCCAACCTTTATTATCCCCCTTGATCGAAGCGGATAATTTTTCTAAATTTCCATGTCTACTTCTCCACCATAGTCTTAAATTCTTTAAAGCATTCAAAAGCCTGACTATTTTTGCTTCAAAAATACACCCAAGAGAATCTAGTGCAATCATCAGTAAAAATTAGAAAATAGTATGCACCACCTAGAGACCTAGTCTGCACAGGTTCGCTTATGTCTGTATGCATCAGCTCTAGGATATCTCTTTCCTTCCTATCAACATGCACATGAAATTCTTCTCTATGCATTTTCCATAATTCACATCCATCAAAATCTAACTGAGCACTACGAAAAGCAGGGAGTCCATCGACCATACCTTTTCTTTGAAGTAGCATGATGTCTTGTAAGTTAAGATGGTCGAATCTCTGGTGTCAGAGATTCTTGGCTGTCAATACTGTTGAAACCAGAGCTTAATGTGGCATGCACTTTACATTCAATCTTTACAGGCTCCCCACACGCGCCGCTGATGCATCTGGTTCCATATTGTTGTCATTTATGACACAGTATGTCTTGAAGAATTCAACTTGCAGGCCATGATTTGTTATCATTTATACAAAGATTAAGTTCTTCTTAATCCCAGGCACGTACATCACATTCTTAATATATTTGATGTCACAGCTAGGCAACATCATCGAAATATCACCGTACCCTTTGATCTCATAACCTTTTTCATCTCCTAAATAAATTTTAGATCCACAAGAAGTTTCTTCAAAAGACTCAAACCAATTTCTCTTACATGTCATATGTCAGAATGCACCAGAAACAACATACCATATGTTTTCCTCGTCCTCCTCAAAAGCTAAAATAGCACAATCAACTACAAATATTTAAAGATCATTATTGTGACCTTCATCAACAAAATTTCCTGTGTGCTTTCTGTGCTTATTCCTAGCCTCATCTACCTGCCTCTTAAAATATAACTTAAATTGATGGTTTTTTTTCCCACAATAAAAGCATTTAGTCCTAGAAAAATTATTTGCAGACATGCCTCTAAATTAGCTCTTTTGAAAAATGCTACCTTCTTTCTATTGTTGTTATGGTTGATTCCCTTTGCACGACTTTTTCTTTTCCATCAGAGAAAGATTGGCACTCTGAGGTCTCAAATTTTGCCGCCCTCTTCTTCTTGTAGCAAAATTCCTGTCAATTATTCAAACGTAGGAGCTTTAGCCCTTGCGGCCAAGCCTATGATGAACATATGGTATTCGTATGTCATTCTGTTTAACATATTTTTGACTAGATCGGAATCAGACACCTTCTCCCCAATGTCACCTAATTTCTCTTTTAGGTCTTTAACACTTGCAATGAATCCAGAGCAGATTCATTCTTCTCCATCCTCATTGAAAACAACTTGCCTTTGAGTGACAAGATGTGATTTTTGTTTTGTGTCTTGTATAAGTTCTTGAGCATCGTCTAGATCTCAGTGGACGTTCGCCATCTCTGATGTGTGGGATAGTATTTTCTTTAACATACATATTCAATAAGAATTTCTCCATGTTCTCCCTTTTATTCTAGTCTTTTATGAGTGTGGGTGCCCTTGTTATAATGTTCCTTTTCTTCTCATCATCGCTAACAACCGACCACACATTTGCTCCCTCAAGCAGTGTCTGTAGCTTGAATTTCCAATTGATATAATTGGTCCCATCGAGTTTGCTAGAGCCATTGAGATATGTTTCTATAAAGTTATTCATACTGGACTGATCGGATTCCAGACCCTCCAATGATTCTAACCAATTAGATAATTACAAGATATGCTAACAAAAAAACTCAATACATACGAAATCCTAGTCACAGATCTTCCACTGATCCGACACGATCTCTATGACTGCAACTCATATTCACCACTGATATGAAGAATTGTTGTGTCTGCTACTCAGATCCACCACAAATGGGAAAATCCCATGTGTAGAACCAAAAGAGGTGAGCGCCCTTATGAGCAAAAAATTCACGCCGAGAAAGATTACATTAATTCACCCCTAATCAGTGTCGGTATGACCCCAAATGAGGCATTTATTTGCTAAAGGCTTGTGCCGATTGGTGCGATTGTCACTCAAGAACCCACGTCAAATCGCGTTTTCCTCAAGAAAATAAATAAATAAACAGATACTGAGACCTATGAGGAATTTTATTTCTCCTATGAGTGAGGTGTTTCTGTAGACCACCTACTCCTCTATGAGCACTAAAGCTCCTATGTGCACCATAGCCCCAAAGGCTCTGTAGCCACTAAGGCTCTGAAGGTAAATCAGGCTCACCCGATGTGAGCTCTGATACCATGATAAAAAACTGAATTGAATAGAAAGACAGCTCTCTAGTGAGTACTGCACGTGGAGACTGAACACAAATAGAGAGTACACTCTACATTCCCTAATCAAATGATACAAAAATAAATACTTAACAAAGGAATATGAAGTTTTAAACAGACTCCTATAACCTAGGAACTAATATTAACTTAAGGAGCTATGTTACAACAATGTAATCGTTGTTCCATTAATACAAAATAATATTAATTATTTTCAACTATCACAATATTATTAAATAAAACATGATATTATTATTATATTTTAGTAATGATTAATATAATTATTTTTTTTATAATAAAATTATTACTAATTATTATTAATGAATATATTAATAATAATAAATAAATAAATTTATTACTATATTAATCAATATTAATATTAAATAAATAACAATGTTATTAAATAAAATTTATAATTAAAAAACAATATTTATTGGTATTAATATTTATCTATTAATATAATAATAATAATAATTAGAAAATAAGAAAAGTCATAATTAAAAAATAGATAAATAATCTATTATTATTATTATTTTATAATAAAGATTATGACGATGATAATGATGATTAGCATCCGCTAAGACTATTGCGGCCTATCAGAGCTCAAGAAAAGAAAAAGAAAAAGAATCTAAATGTGATTCTTCAAAATCTTGTTTCTATGATCAAAGAGAAGGGAAAGAAGCACTCCAAGATCATTATAGATGGGTTGGCTTAATAAGTCAAGAAGATTGGAAGTGTGGTAGATGTTACAGAAGTGAGAGTGGATGTGAGAATGAGTCGAGAAGTCTAAAAGGAATTTCTTTTCATCTTCCACCTTCCTAGTATCACAAATCTGACAAATTCTATTATTCTAGGGAGTCTTAGGAATAGACCACCGCCCGGTCTCACTTCCATAGACATGAGAATTAGTTTTGATCATAGAAATGTTCATTTTTTTATTAGTGTTGGTCAACACAGAGAGATAATTCTGGTTATCAAGGGTAGGGTTGATCACCTCCTTACAATATCTTAGCTTCCTTCAACCTCTAGCTCCTTAGCATCCCACAATTTGTCCTTAACCTTGGAGGTAATAGTATCTTTGCTTCCCATACTTAGAAGAATATTAATATTTTTTGAGAAAAATAAAACTATTCATTAAAATATATTAATAAATATTTTTATTGTTATTAAATATTTTTAATAATATTATTACTATTTTTAATTATTAATAAAATAATAATAATATTTAATTATTTATATTATTAATTAAAAAAATATTATTATTATTATTTATTATTCTAAATTGTTATTTATTAAATACTAATATTATTATTTAATAATAATAATAATATATATTTTTAAATATTTACAATAAAAAATTAATTAATAACAATTAATAAACCCAAGTGATTATAAACCCTAGTGATTATATTGTTCATAAAGAGACAAATATTATAAATCAAATGGATTGATACTATAAACCAAAGGGATGAATATCACGAACCCAAGGATCCAATGTCACATTGTGACAAAGATCGTCTCAATATTAAAATCATCCATGCTCAAGCATGGTCAACAATGGTCCAACGTCGCATTGTGATAAATGTTGTCTCAATTTGAAACTTAATCATTGTAAACTATGGTCTGGCGCTGCATTGCAACAAATATTGTTTCAATATGAATTTGAACAATGGTCAAGCATGTTTATTTTACCATTTATAATATTTATCATAGGGTTTACATACATCAGTTCATAATAATTATCTTAGGGCTTATCATAGGAATTTTTCAATATGAAAATTATTCATGATCAACCATGTTTATTTTACCATTTATAATAATTATCATAGGGTTTATATACATTGGCTTATAATACTTATCTTAGTGCTTATCATAGGATTTTTTCAATATAAAAATTAATCATGCTCAACCCTGGTCAACATCGGTCAAACATGGACACCATGGTCAATTATGGCAAATCATGGTAAAAATGGTGCAATGTCACATTATGACAAAGATTATTTCAATATGAAAATCAAGCATGGTGAAACATGGTCCAACGTCGTATTGTGAGAAATATTGTCTCAATATATGCACCTCAACCATGGTCAACTATGTTTAATAATCATGGTCACATTGTGACAAAGATTGTCTCTTCGTTTGACGTCACATTGTGACAACCATGGTCCAACATCTCATTGTGACAAATATTGTCTCAATATGAAAATCAACCGTGGTCCAATATTGCATTGTGACAAAGATTGTCTCAATATGAAAATTAATCATGGTCAACCATGGTCCATCGTTGCATTATGACAAATATTTTGTCAATATAAAAATTAATCATGGTTAACCATGTTTATTTTAAGGTTTATGTTATTTTTCTTATGGTTTATATACCTTGGGTTTATAACATTAATCCCTTGGGTTTAATATTATTCTGTTGGGTTTATAATCCCTTCGATTTATAATCCCTTGGGTTTTAGTATTAATCCCTTTGGTTTATAATATCAATCCCTTAGGTTTATTAATCTAGTAATGGTTCATATTCATATTCATAGGATTTATAATATTAATCCTAGAGTTTGATATAAATGCCTTGGGTTTATAATCATAGTCAACCATGGTCAACCATGGTGAAATGTAACATTGTGACAAAGATTGTCTCAATATGAAAATCAACCATTGTTAATCATGGTCAATCATGCTCAGCCATGGTCCAACGTCACATTGTGACAAATAGTTTCTCAATATGAAAATAAACCATAGTCAACCATGGTCAACCATATTCAATCATGGTCAACCACTACAAGAAAAATACCCTCTAGCGGATGTTTTTGAGGAAACCCTTATAAAAATAGCCCAGATATCCGTTTGTAGCGGAAGTCACTAGAGGAGGTTGGCAGGTGGAGGTTTTTGCGAATTTTTTTTTTTTTGCAGTGTGTTTATAATTATAACATGCACCAGTGCGTTTTATATAAAGCGCACTGGTGCATACTATCTAATGGCACACCGAGACACTGTACTCTCTGCACAAACTAGCCCAGTGCATCTCAATAATCCAGCACGTTGTAAAGAAGCGCATTGCACCATTAATACAACCACCCAGTGTGTCTCATAATTGAGTGCACCACAAAAGGATTAGTTTAAAAAAAATAATCGACCGTAAACAAATTCATTTTTACTTGTTGTAGTGCTCTAAAGCTCTCAACCACCGGTGTGAGTTTTTCTTCTTCAAGGCGCCCTGCCATCGATGCTCCCATTGCCTACATTGTTACCGTCCATTGCTCACTGTGTGCATTATAACTAGCTTTACATATATTTATAAAATAAAATAAAACTTATTAATAGTTAAATTCTTTTTTTTAATATGAATAAATAAATTTAAATTTCTACTTTCTAAACTGATTAATAATTAAATTTTAATTTATAAATTATTATTTTTATTTGTTTAAATAAATAATTTTATTTTTTTAATTTCTAATAAAATTATATATATATATAAACCATGCCAATACGTGAAAACATATTTTTTTAAAGCTTTAGATGAAGAATGTTTATGAATTTATGAACTTTTTATGCTCATGAGAGGCCACCTCAAGTGTAATAAATATGATCTTAAATAAAATGAAAAAAAATAAATCGAAATAATCAAAATCCTTTCACATTAAGTTTAGGTGTAATAATTTTTATTTATTTAATCCATCAACCGAAGCTCAACTGAGAACACAAAAATTTTGCGAGTTCAGAAAAAATCGAAACACATAGAGAAAATGTAATTAACGTGATGAATAAATAAATATCATTCTCATAAGAAAATTGCTGATTGACTTCACTTCAAATACATAGAAGAATATGCGGTTTAGATAAGATGAAGAAATTCAACTTTATTTAATTAATCCACGACATAAAAGTAACAAAAGATACCACAGTCAACTGAGTTTTAACTGCAAATACTACCTCTACATGCTGTACTTTGGAAGCGTGACAGTCAACTGCATGCATTATTTTATTCATATTCATATACAAACACATATGCTCAGTTTATAGGAAAGTAGCTAATATTGGATAATGCAAGTTCCTGAATTAACAGTGGAATATATACTACGGGAGGCTATGGAGTGGTAGTAGAAGGCTTTTTATCGAGGGGGGGTGTTGTGGGAAACGTTGGAATTAGCAGAGGGGGAAGTAGTGGCTGAAGGGGTGTGGGTATCAATGGAAGAGCCGGAGGGGGCAGCAAATCCCAGGGAAATGTGGGTATCGTGGGAAGAACCGGAGGGGGTAGGGTTGGTGGGGTTGTTGTGGGTATGTTTGGAAGAACCGGAGGCGGCGGGTATATTGAAGGTATCGTTGGAATTAGAGGTGTCGGAGGGACTGTGGGTATTGTTGGGACCGGAGGCAGCACTGTCGATGGCGGTTGAGTTGTGGGTATCGTTGGAATGGTTGGAATGATTGGGGATGGTCCTATGAATGGAATGGGTGGAATGTTGGGAATGAAGGGAATGCCCCCTATGCCTATGCTTGCCTGCAACAATGATCGCCCGTTGGCTTTCCCAGTAGCAGCACGAGACGGCGGCATAACAGAGGCCATATTGATCACCTTCTCTTTCCTCCCCCAATTAGTATTGCTATTCTTTGACAGAATATTGAGGGGCGAAGCGCAGGCAGAGGTGAGGAAGAGAAGCTCAACGAATGCGGCAAGAAGTCGCAATTTGGTTGAGGACTGCATTTTCACAGAAATGCAAAAATGAACTGAACATGGGTGTTTGAATGCAGAACTGCCATCTCCTCCTTTTATAGTAGTTTCCAGCCAATTTCTCTCCACGCAATAAAACATGCACAGCCCATGGTGCAGGGCATTTAGCTTTTTCTTCACGGCACGATATAATTGAATACAGAGGGCCCCTCACAGCGTCACCAATTAAAAAATTGATGTGTGAAGAAGCGTACAAGGACCTGCGTACTTATGAGCAAATCATGAGATACTAAAAGGAGTAGGGTTTATCACACAGGTTGCTTTTCCATTCCACTAGCCGGATGGTCGGCGTTACCGAAATCTAAGAAGATATCCAAACAATTGAAATTTCACCGACTACTACGACCGAGTGAAGTACGGTAAGGCTGGTAATGGGATTATTTTGAAGAGTTGTGCGAACTATTTTTCAAGTTCTTGTTGCGGTCCCATCGTGGATGGTGGATTTTAAAGAGCATGGTGGATTGTGGATTTTAATTTTAAAGACAAATTAACCACGTAAAAATTCTATTCATTATCCTTTTTCACATGCACTTTTTTCTAGTTTTATACATGTGACAATGACCTATCACTCACGGTATTTACTAAATATAGAATCATGTCTAAATATAGATTCATGTCTCACTCACGGTACTTACCAAGTATAGAATCATGTCTAAATATAGAATCATGTATTACTCACTATACTTATTAGTACTTACTAAATATAGAATTTACTAAATATAGAATGATGCAATTTCTAACTAGACTTATTCAATTCCAATTATCTATTTCATGCAAACTCACATTAAATTAGACTTTTCTAAATATAACTAAACTATAACTACTTTTCATCATACAAAAATAATTTGTTATTTTTAATAAACAAACATGGAAAATATGACATTGAAGTACTTGCCAACAAAACTTTGAAACATTGTGAAAATGTCCTTACTTTGAAAAGTTGTGAAAATGTCATTTTACAAGATTTGCTATTGAATGGGTTGATAAAGTTTGATAAAAGATATAGTATATGTGAGGATAGCACACTAATAAATGTGGTTGATATATTTTTTTTCTAAATGATAGTAATTTACATGATCCTATATGTTATTTGACAATTTGTATGATAATTTTATAATAATATTAGTTAAATGTAAAAAAGAAAACATGAATTTACCTGATGTCATTTGTTCTTTTGATAATTCACATATTATATTGATAATTTGCATAATAATTGCATATTCTTATTAAGTAAATGTGAAAAGATAAATACAAATTTACAAATACAAGGTGTCAATATCTTTCATTCATGATCATAAGATAAAGATTTGGATTAAAATAAAAATGAATTTACCAAAGTGAAACACCTCTAGACATAATTAATTAAATAGATAATAACTATAAATTAAGAACGAATTATATTTAGATAAATTTTATTACAAGTTGTGATAGTTAATTAGACATGTCTATCTTCAAAGAGGTTTTCTAAAATTTTAATTTAATTATCAATACTTATTAGGTAGACAGTAGGGATTTAACTTTCATAAAATATTCTAGAATATTCTTAGTAGTATACACAAATCAAAGGTTGAGGTTTATTACCAAAGTAGTTATGCATTGTTTCCCTTTTGATTAATTTCATTAATTAAAAAAATGTGATATGATCAAGTGTTATATGAAATGTCTTATGGTTTTTTGGGATGTGGTATTTATAAGCTATGGGATTGGCCCATGATATTGTAACAAAGAGTATTTACTAATTAAGAATATCCATGATAAATTTGGGTAGAATGTCCATTATTAATAATCTTTTTACATGTTGTTTTAAAATGTATATATTTTTAACTTATATATTAATTATTTTATCATTAATACTAATAATATTAATAAAATTATAATTTATTTAATCATTATATATTTTTTAACTTTAGTAACTTGAGATGTATGATGAAGTGAGTCTTTTGATGCTTATTATGGATTTATGCCTTTCAACATTAAACAAACATTTAATTTATATGGTTTTTATATTTATTAGCTGAATGGTAGAGATTTAACATCCAAAAAAATGTTTTTAGTAGCGGTCACAAATCAAAGGTTAAGATTTTAAGTTTTTCGTAAGTTTTCAGTCACCCTTTTTTGGGGAGAGAACATTTTTTCCATTATCATTTGAGCTAGTGGAAAGATTTTCTTTATATATATATATATATATTAGTCATTATATTAAAGACTAAAAAAGGTGAGAAATTTGGACCTTATGTGGGAATATAATGAACTGGAGGGGGGTTGAATAGACAACATTTGAATCATAAGTTGTGTAGGAAGCATATAAAAAGGGGAATGTATGGATTGAAATACAAGCTTGCACAAATTCTGGGACATGACATAGATATTCGCTCAAAGGCATCTCTAGAAATCATTTGTATTGCCACCAAATAATTAGAAAATAAAGTTTTTTCCAAAAATAACAAGGAAACTATGAAAATTCAAATTGAAAAGGGAGAAGTGGGGGTAAGTGAGAGTGGTTTACCTTTTACAATGGCCCTTCCTACATCTACTTCATCATTTTTTTTGTAGCTAGAACCACACTTGGTGCACAACCTTCTATCAAGTCAAAGCTTAAATAAAGGAGAAGGAATAAACTGACAAGCTAGTGGGCAGGTGTTTTATATGGAGTGAAATTAATTTTAGCATTACCAAAAAATAATCCATTCTACCTACTATGTTTGATGCTACTGTTGTTGTTGGCCTGGGGTATAAAGCCCCTTCTTATGATGAGTTGAGAGGGTCTATTCTTTAAAATGAAAAGGTTGATTGAAAACCCATATCACAGAATTTTAGGGAATCATGGGAACACATTAGATGAAATATGATGTTGAGAGATTGTACTGATCAAAAGGGTAGAACCATTGTTAAATTCTTGGTTGATTGTCTCAAGGGGATGTTGTTTATGAAATATGTTGATGTATTTGCACATATCAAAGATGCATGATCATTATGTGATTTTTTTGGATATGTTCATTGAAGGAGGTAGGTCCATAGGATGCTTTCCAAGTCATAACATAAAATTTTACAAACTATGTTGTTGTTCAAAAGTTGCTTATGAAGAGGTATCCTAACTTGTTTTGGACACCTTTTGTTGCACATTGTATGAGAGTATTCCCCAGTAACAATGTGTTGGTGTATATTTACATTACATGGTTTTCCACTAGCTTCATATCTCTTTAGTATCTCTTAAATTTGAAGAGAATGTTTCTCTTAGAGGAGTGGCATGTTTTATCTTTTAGTTGAAAACTTGAGGGAGAGGTTGTATGCTTGATATATTCATATCAAGAGAGATTTTGGTGAGGAGTGGAGAAGTTTGTGTCACTATTGAGCTTTTGTAAATGTTCTTCAATTGGTTGATGGAGATAAGCTCGCAATGGGATACTTGTGTGAGGCCATGGATAGGGCCAACAAAGCCATCTATAGCTATTATGGGGATATCAGGGATGAGATATTTGAGAAAAAATAGTTGATATGGATAATAATTGACCAGTGATGGAACAATACATTCCACCATTCAATTCATGCTACAAGGACCTACTTCAACCCCACATTTTCTTACTCCTCCCTTTTCAAATTTGATATTGAGGTCATCTATGGATTCTTTGATGTTGAGGTCATCAATGGATTCTTCCATTTTATTGATTAGATGGTTCCATATCTTGAAGGACGCATAGATATTTCTAAATAAATGAAGATATACAAGATGAAAGGTGACACTTTTAACTTTGAAATTTCTATCCATGATAGGAAGACAAAATAAATGAATGAATGAATGAATCCTAAGAAATATCTCTTAAGAATAAAAAAAGAAATTATCTTCACTTGTCTCTTGAGAATAAAAATAGAGTCTAAAATAGAACCGTTTTAGACTCTGGTAAAAATAGATAGCTTAGAATAATCCCCACTAAGAACAAATCATCACCATTAAAGAATAGGAGTGAGGGTTTTGAGAAAAATATACCCTCTGTAATCAGCAAGAAAACGAAAAAGATTAAGAGAAAAAAATGTTAAGTGAGGAATTTCACCAGCAAGAGAAAATTGTGAACATACTCTATTAATTGAAAAATTTCTAACCCAAAGGAGATTAAATATTGCATACCTTGTTAACTCCATTGACACGTTGAAGGGATGAAACAAAGTAGTCCGATGAAAAAGTTCAGCATTAGAGAAAGGAATAAAGATACCCCTTGATGACCTGAGAACTCAGATGGGGATGGGGAAGGAGGGAACAGTGTAGCACACCCCCGCGGAGAAGAGGGGAACCCCGGATATCCTGAGAACTCAGAAGGGGAAGGAGTAAATAGTGTAGCAGACCCCCGCAGAGAAGAGGGGATGGAGGGTGGAGGGAAAACAAGAAACAAGAGAGAGGAATGAGACCCTCATAGAGGTTATTTTTAGAAAACGATAAGACATCCATATAGCTTTCAACTGTTTTGAGAGTAATCAATCTGCGTTCAACCAGGAACTTGACCAAGCCGACCCTGATTGCATAATTGGAGGTAAAGATTTCTACAAAAAAACTAATGCGAGAGTGTATTCTCTCATCTAAGTTTCCTCCCTGTCTATTTGCTCCCGCCGGTTCAGCCAGTGACACTAAATGATTGAGAACTACCACGTCTATGGGGTCAGAATGAATTTCGCTCTCAAGGTGATGGGTTTCTAACTACATATGCATCTACAAGTAGCTGTGTTCCTTTCTTTGCTACTACCTATTATGGCTCTAGGACTAGGTCTGGAATTTGTGGTTCCGTTTTTTATCACTTAATTTTCCCACGTTTACCCGCTGTTGTGGCTGAACATGTTTCATAGTAACAAGAATGTTGGTTTCAATATTGGACTTCCCCTTCCTCTTGGTCATTGTTGATGTGGGCCTCCTTACTCGGTTATTCTGTTAAACGGGAAGGATACAATGGGGTATGTTTGAATGGGTATATTGTGATATTGGACCACCTATATTGAATACATAACTACCCAATATCTCAATATCGCATCTGGCTAGAAGAAAAATAGAAATTTTGTTTTCATTATGGACTAACGGAGTCATAGATTCTATCTATAACTCCCACCCACCATTACGTTCCTACAAATATTGTTCCTTAAGAGCCTTTTGCAAATCCAAATGTAGTTCCAGCTCGAGATTGAGTAACCGGGGTTGAATCAGCATCGACATGAGCTGCGCTTGATTGGGGAGGAGAATTTGGCATAGGGCATCGGTAATACTATTTGATGTGTTGTGATATAACAATTTTCTTCTATGGAGTAGAAGCTCAAACAAGTTTGGTTGACAAATGGAGAAGGGATAATGCCTGAATGGATGCAATTAACACATGGTGAGAAGAGGCCACTATAAAACCCTAGTTACGTAGCAGCAAATTCGATGAAGAAAACTTCAGTAAAATGAATACAAAAAACCAAAAATCCACCGAACATTAACACCACCATTAAAACCTAATAGAATCACCACCGTTCGATGACTTCAAAACAAATCAAACCGTTTAAGGATTAGGTGAATGAAATACAGATGGAACCATGAAACAAATCTGACCGTTGAAGGATTAAGTCAATGGAATACAGATGGGGCCATAAAAAATGAATTCGATGTGTCATCCTATAAGTCCCTGAAGTTCCGTTAATGTAAAATTTAACAAAAATAAATACTATAGTGTGGTGAGATTTCAAATTAATACCACATATCTATGAAAACATTAGACATGGTGTAGTTTATTTAGAAGGATAATTATCAAATCGAAAACAAAGGGTGATGTAAATACTGTGATGATAAACTATGAATTAACCTTGTGATATGTAAACCCATTATTAGTCCTGTCCTTCACCAGGATATATAGTGATCAATAGATCATTGACTTGCAATTAATTCAATTGTTGACTAGTTTTTTTTTAGTATTATCATCCTTTATCCAAAGTTTTACGGTGGAAATTGTCATCCATCCAGATTTTAAGAAAATTTTCTGGGTTGAAAAAAACCGACTTCTTATTACAGGCCTGGCTTATCCCTTGCTCATCCAATGTAAAAATATTGTGGCAAGTTATATTTATCCAAAGTCATTGGTTAATGTTGTGCATGTTGCCATCGATGCCACAACAATCCTCTACCTCCACATGTAGTGATGCCTTCGTCCTCCGCCTCCGTATGTAGTGATGCCTTCACAAGAAGTGATGTAGATGTTGCTTATTCACAGCCCTTTGGGTGTAGGACTAAGCTCTTTATTTTTTGGTTTTACTGGGATGCATGGGAAGGGTAAGCAGGATACAAAAGGAGACAGAAGGGGAAGGGGCAAAGGTAGGGGAGTAATGTCGCTCACATCCAGAGGTTAGTTGCATAAAATACAGGTGCATTGCAAAATATTCAAATACAGTGGAACATGAAATAATTGTTCTGTAGTCATATTTATTTGTTCCTATCGTTAGATGGGATGTCATTTGTATGCCTAGAACCATAGCTACCAACTTACCTTTGTCCTGTTCAAATATTGATTGCATAGCTCCCATTCTTAGTGAAGATTGAAGCACCAAAATTTATAGCAGAGCTAAATATAGTGAAGTTGGGAAGTCCTATTATCCTGTTTCTTCCAGGTGTTTATGGGTAATCCTCTCTAGTGCCTATGTTATGTCATGGCTCTAGTGCCATCAGGTAGGGGTTTTTTTTTTTTTTTTCTGCTGTGATCTTTCTATTAGGTCTCCCCACCAACTCACCATGGGAGACGGTCGAGCTATAGGAATTGCGTTGTATACACACTAATGGACTACAAGAGACCGAAGGCACTCCTCCGCCCGAGACGAAGGCACGGAGAGATATTATGGATATTGTCATTGCTTTTATTATGCCCACAACGATTTTCATCCTATACTATTTCAACCATAGCATGGCATTTCAAATTGCTCTGCAAAAGGAATTGAACTTGAAGAAAACATCTTACTTCCGTTATGATTTTCTTCCTTTGGGCTTCTTGGTAAGCAAAGCAAGAAACATATGTGTAGAGTAAGTTTTGGTGACTGTTATAACCATGAGATACCCAGATATATTTTGTCATTTTTTTTTAACTACATCAATAATATTGGAAAAGGTGTTAAGGCCTTTTGGGATTCAATATATTTTGTGGCAGGTTATTATTTGTCATATTTTGGGTATACATCCTTCAAATGGAGTTATACCCAATCTCCAGTGCAGACTAAAAGCTTAGTTACTTTGAAACGCCAGGTACCTTTCAATTACAGTTGAGGTTTAACATTTTGTAAAGATGTAAGAACAATTAATAATATGGTATTTGATAACTTAATGAGTTATATTTGCTACAATTGGTCCATGATAGATTGGTAAATTTAAAAAAAAAATCAAGCTTAAGGAAATTATATGGAAACATGCAAGAAACATATGAGAAAATGGAAATTCCATTGGTTTACCAGCCACCTGCAACCCTTGTAAGTTAACGATGATTTTGGATGTTTAAAAATTTGTAGGTTTTTTTTAATCATAACTGAAACTTTCCAGCTTATTTCTCATTCCATTTTGAATGTGTTTTGGCTTTTGCACAGGAACTAAAACAACTTGAACAGGGGCCCATTTAACTAGCTTCATCTATTTGGGAATTTGGATGCCCCAGTTAATGAGTCAAATTTTTTATCCAAAGAAGGCAATTGACAACCTACTTCCAGTTGAAGTCAAAGAATAATGCCTCAGTAATTTTTTGTAGTTCATGATGGATGACTCTTGTGTTGCAGCTATGCCAATTGACTCTTATGTTTCCAATATGCCCTTAAAAATGTTCTTTCTTCTATGATTTGGGGTTACTTTGCATCCATGGCATTAGAAAGCTTTCTTGGAAATCAATTTTGGGAAAGGATACTGCTACACCCAAATGGGAGCTCAGGTAATGTTCTATATATTTGGTCTTTCAAAACATCCATATCATATTTCTTTACTCTTTTGGTGTTTCTGATTAACAAGTGCTCAAGTAATGTTCTATATATTTGGTCTTTCAAAACATCCATATCATATTTCTTTACTCTTTACATAGAGGAGTTCGATACATCTCAGGAATTGTGATAAATGCTTGGAAGATGCTTATGCTTGGCTCCATTAATGCTTAGGTTATAGGATTTTTTTGTCATTTTATTTCAAGTTGGAGTCATTAGTGTGAATCATCTCCCACCTGGAAGGGAAAACACCTAATTTCAGATTAACAACCCTTGCTAAGGAAAGAGCTCTACCTGTAGTTTTTTTTTTTCTTTTCAGAAAGAAATATATGTGAACTATGTTAACCCTATTGGGTTTTGATATTTACCCAACAATACCTCCATCTTAAATGATGTTATCGCAGCTATGGTGATGAATATACAATGATATTAAAGAAATTTTGTCTTTTGGTTCAAATATAATATTTAAGTGTAAAATGTTTGAATTTTTATGCATTAATTTGATTACAATATATTTATCATATTCTTTTATGTGTTTCTTTGTATCTCAGATTTAAAACTTTTATTCTAGTATTTTAGGTTTTTACATTTATTTCCTTATGAGTCCTTTGTAACTATTAACTTTTCAGGTTCATTAGTGTTGGCTTCTGTGTCTTATGATAATTGTTTGGCCCTTTAGCCGAAACCCCACATATTTGGATTCATTATCTGTGGCTGGAGGACAAATGGGTTATCTTTCGGTTAGGGGTTTCTTCTTCCAAAATTATTAGATGTTGAATGTTTTAGGAGGGCCTAGCATCAATTTTTTTGTTCTGATGATTTTCTTCTTGCCTAATTACATGACTACATGTTTCTATAACCCTACTTCTTAATATGAGTTCATTTCTACAATTACCAACTTTCGGAATATATTTAGTTTTATATAATAATAATAATTGTTTCTTCTCCTAGATGATGTGCACTCTTTAGGTTGTTTTCTTGAACTGTTTATCTACATATTCGTAATGTTTTAAGATTGTCATCTATACATGCCAGAGAGGACTTTTAAAGAAGAATTACATGTATATTTTATAGCATACTTGCATAACTTATCAAGACTTTAAGATATTAACAATGTATACTTTTAGAGAACTCTATGAACTTATCCGTTACTTTCTTATTATTAATATAAATTTCATCGGATGATCTCACCACCCAACTGTGAGACTAGCTATGATGTCCAGTCTCTCCCCCGAGCTTCTTCCCCTCAAGACAATGACAATGTAGTAACTCAGTTAAGTAACTCTGAACATCAAGACCAACTACTCCAGTTCTGATTTTCCCCTCGAAGGGTTCCCAAGGATTCCAATGGTTTTTACACCCAGCTCAAGAACTCCTTGATTGGCAGTGTCGTGACTCACCTTGACCATCCTATACAAGGTTCTCTATAATCATTGATTTTATTTGATCCTCAATCTCTATCTCTCCCTAATTTCCTTCCTCAGATCCCTCCATCTCTAGGGAAAAAGAAAAATAAAAAATCATAATTTTATTTAACTCTCTTGGGAGGTTTCTTTAACTGAACTTCCTTTCTTGAAATTAAATTTTATTATTAACTTGATCACAAAACTTCATTGGACTACTTCAAGCTAGGACATTTTTTTTTTTTAACAAAACATTATAAAAAAAGATAAAACAACAAAATAAAGTTAGTTAGGGGACATTACACATAACATGTAACATAACTATATATAGCAAAGTTATAGCTATAACCTCTCTCACACATATATACCAACCTAGATCCATCTTAACTCTGGATCTATCAAGGGCCTAGAGGGATCAAATCTCTCAAGGTACAAACCTCTTTTCTAAGTGCAAAAATTTTAGAATGGTTTGCACCTCTTTAATTGTTATTTAATTATTAATTTTATTTATTAGTTTAATTTTTATTTTTATATAATTTCACTGAGTCAATATTTTTTAATTAATAATTTTATATTTTTATTTTTATGTAATTTGAACAAGTCAAAATGTTTAGATAACATACTATTACTAGATATTACAACAAATATTCCGTACTGGGATGGCCCTTGGCCCAAAAATGTAATAAAATAAAATTTAAAAAAAATATTTATAAAATATTTTGATTGAAAAATGAAAGATTTATTTTGGGCATGTGATATTGATGATCCATGGTATTGTCCCATGGTATGGTATAGTTAATAACATCCATGGTAAAGTGGGGTGAGTGTCCAAGGTTAAAAGTATTTTTAATTGTAAGTATTATTTTGATTGTGAAATGAGGTGGTTTTTGGGCATGTGGTATTGATGAGCCATCATATTGGCCCATGGTATGGTATGGTTAATAATATACATGATAAAGTGGTGGTGAATACACATGATTAAAAGTCTTGTTATATTATAAGTATTATATTTTTTTGTCCTTATTAATGAAATTTAAATATGGTTCCAAAATTATTATTTTAATTTATATGGTGAAATGGATCTTAATGTATAGCTACTATTTATAACAAATACGAGGAATAGAATAAAATACTGCATGAAAAAATCTTTTCAGATAGTTACTGGTTTGGAAAGAAAAAAAGTAAAAAAAGAAGGGAAAAGATCCTAGTTGAAAACCTCCTTTGAGACTACTAGGCAGACCTACCAATTGAAAAACTCATTGAGGTAGCTAGCAGGCCTAGGAAAAAGAAAATATGAAAAATGAAAAGGAAAAAAATTATTTTAACATATATCTCTTTCTTATGAATGCAGGTTCTCTACAACCTTTACAAGCAGCAAGAACAATTTAGCAGCAAAAGAAAAAAGTTGATCAAAAACCAACTAAAAGGAAGTCAAACTTGGGATTTTTACCCCTTTTCCAAAACTGTCCAATAGGACCAAGGCCATGTAAATCCATCACCCACATCCATTTTCATGGCATTTCCCATTATTCCCAAACCTTTCCCACTCATCTTCAAATCCACATTGTCCTGGAATGCAACATGAATGTTATTTTTTGGTACAAGAATGTCAAAACAAACAGGGCAATTGTTTTTTAATATATCTCAAATAACATGAAACCATTGGCTACGTTGTTTCATGGGGAGTTGCATATGGATTATTGTAGAATTCTTAAGAAATTTTAGCAAATTCTGTCGCTCAATTTTTGAGAAGTTGGCCACCATCATCTAGAACCATTTTTTATTTTTCTCAAGATTCATGCTTCTGTTGGACAAGATGTTTTATGGGGAGATGCATATCGATGGTGGGAACATGCTCAAAAAATATCAGGTGAATCCAATATAATTATTTATATATACAAATTAAACAATTTAGTTATATGATTTTCGTGTATTGTTACAGGATTGTCCATATTTGCTACAAGAATGTGATCGACATATAAAAAGGGTTAAAATATTATGTTTTTCATTTAGGAACAAGAGGATGGGTTCATGATAGCATCATCAATCATTTTCCACACCACCAAACATCTTCTTCGCCCTCATTTCCACCTGTGTCCATTAAATCCACCACTTTTCACCCCTTATTCCATCTCATCCACCACAAAAATACCATTGACCATTTTCAAATGGTTACTCATGAATTATATATAGTTTTAGAGAAAAAACATGAATTAAGGTGTGATCCTAGAATTATATACGTGAATGCTACATGAAGACACACTCCTACAAAAATCTTCACATCCCTCGCCAAACCATATCTAGAGCACCGTATCTAGAAGTCAACCACAATGGAGAATTGGAGGATTCAAAACCATGTTTTTGAACAGTTATAGGACCTCGTGTACGATGCTAGAAGATCATCATTAGAGAATAAGAAGAATGCATGCATAGATAAAACACATGGATTTATGAAGAATTAAATCCTTTCAACAAAATACCACAAATACCCAATAAAAAACAACATCTAATCCAAAGAAGAGAAACTAAATCCAGAAGGAAATGGATCATCAAAGTTTCAACTAGTAGAAATAATTAAAAAAATATTATATCTTTGAAATTCTAGGGAAAAAAGGAGAAAAATAAATGACCACTCATATGATACTTAAAATCAACCTCACCCATGTCCACATATACCATGCAACCAAAGTATCAACTCATCAGTAAACAACCACCAGGTAGGAACAAGTATGAAATATCCTGCACCTCTAGTCTTGAGATTATTATGGTTAAAAATTTGATTTCAATGCGCAAGAGAGTGTTTTGTAGGTTGAACGTAGCCAACAGTCTCAGCTTCCCTATAATAGTTAAGTGGACTTAACTCCATCACTAATGCAACGTGGAGGAACAATCCCAGATCTCAATCCAAATGTATGGATTGAAGGCGTTGATAGTATGAAGTTGGATGTGTGAAGAAACATTGTTTTTAATATAACATGCTATACCACCTAGAACCCTTCAAGAGAATTTCTTGTTCCAAGCAGATGAAAGAATGAATCAGTTAAGGTGAGGAACCCTATATTCATCATGCTCCCAAGTTTCAACGATAAAAATGACCTAGGTAAATATGACTCGGGATCCAAATTAACTTAGGACCTTTACGCCATGGAAAACCATGACAGTTCCAGAAGAGTATCCTGAGTGATCTTATCCCTATTTATCACTCCTTTTTTACTCTATCTCAAATAATAACTTTCCTATTCCTAATGATAGCCCATTTCCCTCATTTTCTTGCCTCCTTCACCTTTTGTACTTCTTTCATGAGTTAATCTTGGTCTTCTGGAATCATATATTCATTTATAAATATTTTGGTTCCCTTTGGGCTAAGGGATTTATTGAGTATATCTAATTTGTGGTCATTGTAACTTACCTTAATACAGATTAGTCTATGTTTATTCTCAAGTAACTTTCCTACCCTAATTTATTTTATGATATAAGTTGTTTGAATTTGATATTTCATTTTTTTATTGTTCTTTTACTATTTCTAATGCGTTCTCATTGTTTTTTTCTTCTATACGATCAATTATAAGGTTTAGGGATATTTTATGGCACTCATGGTCAAGTTCAATCAATTTTTTAATTTTCTATTTTATGGGCTTAATATATAATTTACTCTCTGTGTTATTTAGGGCTGAGTTATTATTTATTTGTTCTCTTAGACTTTTAATATTTCTTTTTAGGGTGGCATTTTCTTTAACCATTGATTGTTTACTATGTTCTATTTCTTTAATCATACCTTTCATTCCTTGGAGTTCATTCTCAAGCAATATTATTCTATTTCTAATAATCTGTGTTTTTTTCAAGAAATTTCGTTAATTTTATTTTAAATTAGTTTTATCTTTCTTCTCATCATCTGTCTAAAACTTCAATGTACTCATAAAGGCTCTTTAGAGTAATTTTACTTGGCCTTCCTTTCCTAGACGGGGGATTAGATATGTGACGGGGATTAATCATAATGTAAATAATCAAAGCTTAACAAAAGAGGGTTTGAGGTAACATATGCACTTGTTAGAGACCGAGTAATTGAGGTGATGAACAGAGATATAAATCACCAAGAGTTTGAATTCAACAAGGAATGTACGAATGTAATCCAAAAACCATCTACTGAAAATGACGAATGAAATTATTTCATAACTCCAACACTTATATTTCCTTATAACTAATGCTTCAGCTCTATCTATTCACTATTTGGGTAGATTACCAATGTCGGACCCTAGTTGTCCTTTTGAAAATATGCACTCCTTCAGAAAAATATGTATATTTCATGACAGGCCCACATAACTCTTCTTACAATATTTGTATTTAATTTTCAAAACTTTCATGGTTACATTACTTCGATGACCTCACATTTATTCATAATAAATTCTTGGCACTGCCACATATGTAGACTTCGACACCTCAGATCAAACGATCATAATTTATCCAAATACAATTTTGACCTGTGGGTTGGGGCCTTGCTTTTCAAGGTGTTATTTTCCATAATCGTTGATTGTTTGCTATGTTCTATTTCTTTAAACCTACCTTTCATTCCTTGGAGTTCATTCTTAAGCAATATTATTCTATTTTCTAATGATTTGTGGTTTTTTTCAAGCAATTTTATTAGTTTTATTTTAAATTGTTTTCCTCTTTCTTCTCATCGTCTGTCTAAAAATTCAATGTACTCATAAAGACTCGTTAGAGTAATTTTACTTGGCCTCCCTTTGCTATATGGGGGATTAGATATTTGAGGGGAATTAATCATAATGTAAAAAATCAAAACTTAACAAAAGAGGGTTAAAGGTAACGTATGCACTTGTTAGAGATCGAGTAATTGAGGTGACCTGCAGAGATATAAATCACCAAGAGATTGATTTCAACAAGGAATGTATGAATGTAATCCAAAAACCATCTACTGAAAATGACGAATGAAATATTGCATAACTCCAACACTTAGATTTCCTTATAACTAATGCTTCAACTCGATCTATTCACTATTTGGGTAGATTCCCAATGTCAGACCCTGGTAGTCCTTCAGAAAATATGCATTCCTTCAGAAAAATATGTATATTCATGACAGGCCCACATAACTCTACTTACAATATTCGTATTTAATTTTCAAACCTTTCATGGTTACATTACTTCAATGACCTCCCATTTATTCATAATAAATTCTTAGCACTACCACATATGTAGACTTCGACACCTTAGATCAAACGATCATAATTTATCCAAATACAGTTTTGACCTGTGGGTTGGGGCCTTGCTTGGATTTGATACAGGGAACCAAAACCTATCACAATGATAATTCATTCAACTCGCAGATGTTTTATGAGAGATCGGCCTCATATTTCATTTCCTATCTCAAGGGACTGTGACACAAAAGTTACTCATATAATGATTCTATTACTCCTTCTCATTAGAAGGTATCCAATTTTCTATAAGATTCGATGAAGATGATTTATGAATCCTAACTTAACCTTCGAAATAATGGTTCATCTACTCAAATCAATTCATGAACCCTCGATCTATCACTTCTGAAATTTTTCTCTCATAGAAAAAGTGCCACAACACCACCAAAATGTCTCTCGTGTAGGTGTATCTGATTCGATTAGACACTCATGTGAGGGTTTATGACCATAATCTAAGACTAATGAAGTCTATTGAACCTTAAGAAGAATAATAATATAATTTTAATGCTTTATAATTTATTTCTATGCTAAAAAAGAATGGAAAAAAGTGCAGCAATATCACTATAGTTGGGATGACTTAACAATAAAATAATATTGGAAGTGTGACATATGTTAGGGAAATGATAGTGGATGTGAGTAAAGGTCAGAAAATCTAAAAGAAAGTGTTGCTCATCCTCCACCTTATTAGTATCACAAATCTGACAAATTCTATCATTCGAGGGAGTCTTGGGAGTAGAGCACCACCCGGTTTCACTTTGAAGTTCATGATAATTAGTTCTAACCTTAGAAATTCTCATCTTTTCCTTTGAGATGGTAAAAAAAATAAACATAATTTTAGTTCTCATGGGTGGGGTTGATCGCCTCCTTATAATGTCATAGCTTCCTTTTACCCTCCAAATCCTTATCAACCCATATCTTATCCTTATATTTGGAGGTGATAATATCTCTAAAATTATCCTTTCTTCCCAGGATAATCCCCTCATTTATCCCCCAATGGTTGAGTCAAGACTAGGCATCCTTATGCCACCCATGCTTGAGGTGAAGGTGTGGGTTTTAACTAATGTTAGAAGAAATTTTAGAAAGCCACTTGGATTAAATGTTGTAGATATTCTTATTATACATTAGATACTTAAACATAAGCCTACTTTCAATAGGGGAGAGGCAAGCTTCAATCAAGAGGATAGGATAGGGGGTATTTCCCTTGATATTTAGATTGTAGGTTATGATTTTCTTTTGAATCATCTCAATCTTTCTCCACGACCCTTTGGATATACTCCAACCCCAGACTTCACAATTTTATAGGACAATAAGGGTGATGAGGGTCTCAAAGAGGAACATTTTTTTAGTCCAAATACAAAGATCGAAAACGTTACAATTGTTTTCAAGCTCATAATAAGCTTTCTAGCCTCCAATAATCCTTTTCTCAATGTTGTTCTTCTAGTTGAGCAGATAAGGAATGATAATACCTAAATATTTATAAGAAGAGACATGTTCCAAGCAATTGTTATCATATATGGTATTTCCATGGGTGATATTTTTAGATTTAATTATCATTATTTTATTCTTGTCGGCATTAACCATCATACCAACCTTGGAGCAATAGTCATGGAGCATCTTAAGTTGTTTTTCCAGGTCCTCGTGGATTCTAGCAAGAAGAATGATATCATCGATGTAGAGGAGAAGAGTAATGACAATACCAACAAGCTTGGTCCCCTTACACCCCACGATTTCCAATCACTCCTTTAGCTTATCGATACAAATACAAAAAAGGGTAGGGGAAAGGGGACACCCTTGCTTAACCTCGATATTGCATTTAATATCTTTAGATGACCAATCATCGGTTTTAAGTTTGGAAACAACAATCTCGTAGAGGTGAATCAAAACAAGCTTCAACTCAGGTGGAAACATTATCTCATCAAGTCTTTTCCAAAGCTTGTCCTGACAAACAATGCCAAATGCTTTTGTAAATTCCACAAATCAACAAAAGAGATCATCTTCACTATAAGTTGTTTGAATTTGAGATTTCATTTCTAATTTTTCTTTTACTATTTCTAATGTGTCCTCATTGTTTTCTTCTATACCAACAATTATAAGGTGTAGTGCTGGTTTATGGTGCTCATGGTTGAGTTCTATCAATTTTTTAAATTTCCTCTTTTATGGGTTTAATATCTAATTTACTCAGTGTGTTATTAAGGGTTGAGTTATTATTTAGCTTTTCTTTTAGACTTTTAATCTCTCTTTTGAGGGTGTCATTTTTTTCAATCATTGATTGTTTACTATGTTCTATTAAATCCCACCTTTCATTACTTGGAGTAAATCTCAAGTTTGACTATCCTGTGTTTTCGAGAGATCTATGACTATTTTCAAGCAATGTCGTTAATTCTATTTTAAATTGGTTTTCTCTTTGTTCTCTTTGTATGTTTGAATATTCAATGTACCCATAAACACTGACTAGAGTAATTTTACTTGGTTTCCCTTTACTAAAAAAAGCTTAGATATGTAAGGGGAGGTACTCATAATGTAAACCAGCAAAAATTATTAAAACAGAGAGAGAAAACGTATGCACCTATCAAATTGAGTTCACCCACACAGATCTAAATCACCAAGAATTTGATTTCAACAAGGAATGTACGAATGTAATCCACACACCATCTAATTAAAATCACCATTGCAATTAGTTCAAAACTCCAACATCTAGCTTTCCTTACAACTAATGATTCATCTCTGTCTATTCACTGTTGGGTTATCTTCCCAATGTGGGACCCTAGTACTCCTTCCGAAAATTTGCACACCTTCAGAAAAATATTTCTATTTCGTGAAAGGCCCACACATCTGTTCTTACAAGATTCGTATTTAATTTTCATACCTTCCATGGTTACATTACTTCAATGACTACGCATTGCTTCAGAATAAAGGCTCTGCCCTGCCACATATGTAGACTTCGACTGGTTAGATCAAACGATCGTAACTCCTGCAAAAGAATCTCAACCTGTTGGTTGGGGCCTTGCTCGGATGTTCTATAGGGAGTCTGCACCTCTCACAATTAGAATTCAGTCAACTTGCAGAGGGTTTATGAGATATCGACCTCATATTTCGTTGCCTATCTCAAGGGACTGTGGCACAAAAGTTAGTCATATAATGATTTTGTTGCTCCTTATCATAAGAAGGTATTCAATCCGCTACAGGAGTCGATAAGTACAGTTTAGAAACTCTAACTCAACGTCTGAAACATGGATTCATCTACTCAAATCCATTCCTGAACCCTTGATCTTTCACTTATGAAATTTCGCTCTCACGGAAAAAGGAAAACATCACCACAGAAAAAGTCTTTTGTTCAGGTTGATCCAATCCGACTGTACACCCATGCGAGGGTTTCTGATCATTATCTAGTCAATATTGCAAAATTTTTCAATATTTTTTTCGACAGTGTGCGTCTGGTAACATTCGTTTTCACGTTTAAACCTGAAAGGAGAATTGCTCATAAAATTTTATTCAATGGAATGATATAGGAATGACACTAGAGGTATGAAAACTATTGTAGAAAGTATGAAGTACGTGATTATAACCCATGCGCGAAATAACCATTATTCTATTGGTTTTCACATATGTACTGCAAAAAAAATGACATTATCATTTCAGTTTTCATTTCTAAATAGCTGTGATTTCTGCGCAGAATGTCGAAGTGATACGTAGAAAAGAGGCGCAAAAAAAGTATTTTGATGAAGTCAACAATCTGCTCGACTGCGTATATATGCGGATCGTGTTCGGCCAAGGGGCAGGTTTAACCCACAGGAGCTCAGAGTTTAACCACGTTCAATGAAGCGTCAAAAACGCTAGAGAGAGGCGGCTAACTCAGGCGTACAACGTATCGTAACTGTGCCATACATTTAGATGCATACCCCTGAAAATAAAAAATTGTTATAGAGAAGTGTTGGGTGTTGTTTACTGATGTTACAAATTGGCCTTGATGGTAGTTTTTTTTAGCTGGAGTCAATAAAAAAATAATTTAAAAAATTATATTATTCGAGGATTTAGCATTATCAAAAAAAATTGGGACACCTAAAATCTTAACCTTTGATAGCTGTAACACTGTTTTTGAAAAAAAATTACCAGATTTTATTATAATCTTGCCAGAATTTCTATCATTTTCTATGCTAATATTTGGGTTTTTTAGTCTCAACTGAAGTTTTACAATAATAAACAATGTATCAGAAATTTTGGGTAAAAATCACATATAAGAAATTTGTGTCCACCAGTTTTGAACCAGCCAGTGTGGTTCATCATCAGGACAAGATGAGAAATCTGATGAAGAAACGTATTCAAATAAAAAGGGACAGCTCCATCTAGCCGTTGGAAAAACGACTAGTTTGACTTGAATAAAAGATTTATTAAAATTTTATTAAAATTTATTTATAGTTCTCAAATATTCTATTTGAATATAATTTAATATTAATAATCAATAAAATATAAATAATTTAAAATTATTTTTATTTAAAATTATTTTTATTTAATTATATATGAATATAATTTAATATTAATAATCAATAATTTTTAAAAATAATTTAAAATCATTTTTATATTTAAATATATTTGAGTATAATTTTCTATAAATCATCAATAATTTTTGAAATAATCTAAAATTATTTTTAACATATAATCTTAAAAATAAAATAAAATTAATTTAAAAATAAATAAATAAATATAAATAAAAATATATAATAAAAGGAAAAATTAAAATTAAAAAAATAAAATAAAATAAAAATCACAATAAAAAATGAAAATTAACAAAATAAAATAAAATAAAATAATCCAAAATAAATACAATAAAATAAAATAAAAATGGAAAATAAAATACAATTAATAAAAATAACGATAATATTGGTTTAAAAAAAAAAATTTAATAAACTAAGAGTGAAGAGCAAGAATCCAACACTCCACCCATCATCCCTATTAAGGTTAACCAGCCTCTTTTCAATTTCCAAGGCTTCCCTCAACTTTCGGTGGTGGAAATGGTCTATCCTTGCAATAATCTCAATATCTTCAATACAAATATGATGCTTTGTTTTTTCTGCATGGTCTGCTAAGGCAGAGGACCAAGATATACCATGTCTAAGGTCAGCAACCATATAATTTGTTTTACTGCACAACCATATTAGAAAATGTGATTTATATATGTAAAAGGCTTATTTCAACCACATTAAATATTGTTAATTAAATATTAATATCAATATTATCAATTAATAATGAATTAATAAATATTAATATAAATATTTTAAATTACATACGGTTATTATTATTGTGGTTAAATATTGAATATAAATATTTATTAATATGACTATTGTTAATTAATTAAATAAATAATAATAATAATAAATTAATTTATTAATATTAATTAAATAAATATCGATATTAATTTTTTTAAATATTGAATATAAATATTTATTAATATAAATATAATTAATTAATTAATTCATTTATTCAATAATTCATAATGCTAGGTTGGACCATGGTTGACCATTATTGAATTTATAAAAAAATGGTTGACCATTATTGAATTTATAGAAAATGGTTGATCATGATTGATATTATAAACCCAAGGGATTATAAACTAAAGGAATAATGCTATATCTGAGACTTTTGTTATCCGTAAAGTGGATAAATGTCTTTTCGGATTAATCACGTCATTAGGATTTAGTTGACGTTTTGAACCAATGACTGTGGTTCATCCAAATTAGTTGGTTAGAAACGTTGACCAAATACTAATGATGTGATTAATCTGAAAAGACACTAAGGGAATAATATTAAACCCTAGGAATATGAACGATCATGTTAATAAACCCAAGGATAAAAATTATAAACCCAAGGTATATAAACTCTAGGATTAATATTATAAAACCTAAACTAAACATGATTGACCATGGTTGATTTCCATATTGAGACAATCCTTGTCACAATGCAACATTGGACCATGGATGATCATGCTTGACCATGATTGATTTTCATATGGAGACAACCTTTGTCACAATTCGACATTGGACCCTCGTTGACCATGTTTATTTTTCATATTGAGACAACCATTATCACAATACGACATTCAACCATGGTTGACCATGGTTGATCTTATACACCCAAAGGATTGATATTATAAACCAGAAGGAATAATAAGCATAATGGATTGATATTATAAACCCAATGGAATAATAAACCAAAGGGATTAATACTATAATCACAAGGGACTATGAACCGAAGGGAATAATACTAAACCCAAATGACTAATATTATAAACCCAAGGTATATAGACCCTAAAATAAATATTATAAATAGTAACATAAATATAATTAAACATGGTTGAACATGCTTAACCATGGTTGATTTTCATATCAACACAATCATTGTAATAATGTGACGTTCGACCATTGTTGACCATGATTAACAATGGATGACAATATTTAGTTTTTTAAAACATGATTGACCATGGTTTACCATGGTTGCCCATGATATATTATGATATTGAAACAATATTGTTAATAATGCGATGTTGGACCATGGTTGAGAATGATTGATTTTCATATTGAGACAATCTTTGTCACAATGTGATGTTTGACTATGGTTGACCATTGTTGATTTTATAAAACAATGTTGACCATTATTGAATAATATTAAGACCAAGGGTCCAATATTATAAACCAAATGAACATAAACCCTAAGATAAATATTATAGACACTAAGATAAACATCGTTGGCCATGGTTGACCAATATTGATTTTCATATTGAGACAATCCTTGTATGAATGTGACATTGGACCACAGTTGAGCATGTTTAGCAATGATTGATTTTCGAATTGAGAGAATCTTTGTCACAATGCAACATTGGAGCATGGTTGGACATTGTTGATTCTCATATTGAGACATTATTCGTCACAATGCGACGTTGGACCATGGTTAAGGATGATTGAATTTATAAAACATGGTTAACCATGATTGATATTATAAATCCAAGGGTATAATAATCCTTGTGGATTAATACTATAAACCGAAGGGATTGTAAATTTAAGGGAATAATATTAAACATTAAAAATATGAAACCATAAATTAATAAACCCAAGGGATTGATATTATAATTCCAAGGGAATAATAAACCGAAGGTATAAAAATTATGAAGCCTAGATATATAAACCATAAGATAAATATTATAAACCCTAAGATAAACAAGGATGACCATGTTTGACCATGGTTGATTTCCATATTGAGATAATCCTTGTCACAATGCGATGTTGGACCATCGTTGTCTATGCTTGACCATGATTTTTTTTCATATCGAGACAATATTTGTCACAATGTGATGTTGTACCATGGTTGACCATGGATGATTTTCATATTGATACAATTATTTTCACAAAGTGACATTCAACCATGGTTGACCATGGTTGGCTATGATTGACCATGGTTTTCCATGGTTGACCATGGTTTGCTATGATTGACCAAGATTGACCATGATTGATATTATAATTTCAAGGGATTGATATTATAAACCTAAGGGAATAATAAACTTAAGGGATTAATACTAAAACCCCAAGTATTTATGAACCCAAACGAATAATATTAAACCCAAGGGAGTAATATTATAAATCCAAGGTATATAAACCATAAGATAAATATTATAAAAACTAAAATAAACATGGTTGATCATGGTTGACCATGGCTTATTTTCATATTGAGACAATTCTTGTCACAATGCAATGTTAGACTGTGGTTGACCATGTTTACAATGGTTGATTTTCTTATCAACAAAATATTTTTGGCAATGCGAAGTTCAACCATGGCTGATCATGATTGAACATGGATGGCCATTTTTTATTTTTGAAAATATTGTTGGCTGTGGTTGAGCAAGGTTGATCACAATTGACCATGGGTTGCCATGGTTGAAAATGACTATCATATTGCGAAAAAAAATCATAATGCAACATTGGACCATGGTTGAGAGAATTATTGATTTCGATATTGAGACAATATTTTTCAGAATCAACGTTGTACCATGGTTAAGCATGATAAACCATGATTGATTTTATAAAACATGGTTGACAATGGTTAACCATGGTTAAATAATATTAAATCCAACAGACCAATATTATAAACCCAACGTATATAAAACCTAAGATAAATATTTTAAGCACTAAAATAAACATGGTTTACCATTGTTGATTTTCGTATTGAGAAAATCCTTGTCACAATGTAACAATGGACCTTGGTTGAGCACTCTTGACCATGATTGATTTTTAAATTGAGAGCATCTTTGTCACAATGCGACATTGGAGCATGCTTTACCATGGTTGATTCTCATATTGAGAGAATATTCATCACAATGTGATTTTGGACTATGATTTACCATAATTAAAATTATAAACCCAAGGGAATAATAAACCCTATCGATTAATACTAAAAGCAAAAGGGATTATAAACTTAAGGGAATAATATTAAACCCTAGGAGTCTGAACCATTTGATTAATAAACCTAAGGGATTGATATTATAGACACAAGGGAATAATAAACCCGAGGGATAAAAATTATAAACTCAAGGTATATAAACCCTAAGTTAAATATTATAAACCCTAAAATAAACATGGTTCACCATGTTTTATTTCCATATTTAGACAATCTTTGTCACGATGCAACGTTGGATCATGGTTGACTATGCTTGAACATGATTGATTTTCATATGGGGGAAATCTTCGCCACAATGCAACATTGGACCATGGTTAACCATGATTGATTTTAATATTGAGACAATCATTGTCACAATGTGACATTTGACCATGGTTTACCATTTGGCTATGATTGACCATGGTTTACCATGATTGATATTATAAATCCAAGGCAATAATAAAAACAAGGGATTGACATTATAAACCCAAGGGATTAATAATAAAATCCCAAGGCATTATGAACCCAAGGGGATAATATTAAACCCAATGGAATAATATCATAAACCTAAGGTATATAAACCCTAAGATAAATATTATAAACAATAAAATAAACATGGTTGGCGATGGTTTATTTTCATAATAATAAAATCATTATCACAATGTGGCGTTGGATCATGGTTGGCCATGCTTAACCATGGGTCATTTTCATATCAACACAGTCTTTCTTACAATGCAACGTTCAACCAAGTTTACCATGATAGACCATGAATGACCATGTTCCATTTTTAAAACATTGTTGAGCTTGGTTGACCAATGTTGATCATGATTTAATATGTTTGACCATTATTACCATATCGAGACAATATTTCTCATAATGTGACATTGGACCATGGTTCAGACTATGATTGATTTTTAAATTGAGACAATATTTATCACAATGCAACGTTGAACCATGGTTGACCATGATTGATTTTATAAAATATGGCTGAATAATATTAAACACAAGGAACCAATATTATAAACCCAACATTTCTAAACCCTAAGATAAATATTATAAAAAATAAAATAAACATGGTTGACCATTGCTAATTTTCATATTAAGACAATATTTGTCACAGTGTGACTCTGGACCATGGTCGAGCATGCTTGACCATGATTGATTTTCAAATTGAGAGAATATTTGTCGCAATGGAACATTGGAGGATGGTTGACCATGGTTGATCTTCATAGTGAGACAATATTTGTCACAATGTGACATTGGACCATTGTTATCCATGATTGAATTAATAAAAAATGCTTGAGCATGACTGATATTATAAACCCAAAGTTATAATAAATCATATAGATTAATACTAAAATACCAATGAGTTATAACCGTAAGGGAATAATATTAAACACTAGGAATATGAACGCTTAGATTAATAAACCGAAGGGATTGATATTATAAACCAAAGAGATAAAATTTATAAACCAAAGGTATATAAACCCTAAGGTTATTACAATAAACCAGAAAATAAAAATGGTTAACCATGGTTTATTTCCATATTTAGATAATCTTTGTCAGAATGCAATGTTGGACCATGGTTGACTATGCTTGACCATGATTTATTTTCGTATCGAGACAAAATTCGTTATAATGTGACATTGGACCATGGTTGACCATGGTTAATTTTCACATTGAGACAATCATTGTAATAATCTAACATTCAACAGTGGTTGACCACGGTTGACCCTGGTTGGTTATGATTGACCATGGTTGGCTATGATTGACCAAGGCTGACCATGGTTGACCACGGTTTTCTATGATTGACCATGGTTGGCTATGATTGACAAAGGTTGACCATGATTTATATTATAAAGCCAAGTGATTGATATTATAAAACCAAGAGAGTAATAAACCCAAGGGATTAATGCTAAAACCCCAAGGGATTATGAAGCTAGGGAAATACAATTAAACCCAAGAGAGTAATATTATAAACCCAAGGTATATAAACCCTACGGTAAATATTATAAACACTAAAATAAACATGGTCGACCATGGTTGATTTTCATATTGAGAAAATCCTTGTCACAATGCGACTTTGGACCATGGTCTACAATGCTTAACCATGGTTTATTTTGATATCAGAACAATCTTTGTGATAATTTGATGTTTGACCATGCTTGATCATGATTAACCACGGATGAACATGTTTTATTTTTTAAAACATGGTTGACCAAGGTTGACGATGATTGACCATGGTTTACCATCATTTACCACGATTATCATATTGAGACAATATTTGTTAGAATGTGGCATTGGACCATGGTTGAGGCAATGATTGATTTTCATATTGAAACAATATTTGTCACAATGTGACGTTAGACCATGGTTTACCATGGTTGAGTAATACTAAACCCAAGGGACCAATATTATAAACCCTAAGATAAATATTATAAATACTAAAATAAACAAGGTTGACCATTTTTTATTTTCATATTGAGATAATCCTTGTCACAATGTCACGTTGGACCATGGTTGAGAATGCCTGAACATAATTAATTTTCAAATTAAGAGAATCTTTGCCACAATGGGACATTGGCACATGGTTGACCATTGTTGATTCTCATATTGAGAAAATATTTATCACAATGCGATGTTGGACCATGGTTAACCATGATTGAATTTACAAAACATGCTTGATCCTGATTGATATTATAAATCCAGGGGAACAATAAACCCTACGGATTAATACTAAAACCCCAATGGATTATAAACCTAAGGGAATAATATTAAAAAATAGTAATGTGAAACCTTATATTAATAAATCCAAGGGATTGATATTATAAACCCAAGGGAAAAAAATTATAAACCCAAGGTATATAAACCCTAAGGTAAATATTATAAACCCTAAAATAAACATGGTCGACCATGTTTGACGATGGTTTATTTCCATATTGAGACAATCCTTGTCACAATGTGAAGTTGGACCATCGTTTACCATCCTTGAACATGATTGCTTTTTATATCAAGATAATGTTTTTCACAATATGACGTTGGTCCATGGTGAACCATGGTTTATTTTCATATTGAGACAATCATTTTAACTATGCGACATTCGACCATGGTTGGCTATTATTTACCATGGTTGACCATTGTTGATATTGTAAACTCAAGGGAATAATAAACCCAAAGGATTAATATTATAAACTAGAGGGAATAATAAACCTAAGGGATTAATACTAAAACCTCAAGGGATTTTGCACCCAAGGGACTAATGTTATAAACCCAAGGTATATAAACCCAAGGTATATAAACCCTAAGAAAAATATTATTAACACTAAGATAAACATGGTTGATAATGGTTAGCCATGGCTGATTTTTAGATTGAGATAATCCTTTTCCCAATGTCATGTTCGACCATGGCTGACCATGCTTAAAAATGGTTTGTTTTCATATCAACAAAATTTTTGTGATAATGTGACATCCAACCATGGTTAACCATGATTGACAATGGATGACCATGTTCGATTTTATAAGATATGGTTGACTATTGTTGACAAGGGTTGACCATGATCGACCATTGTTGAGCATGGTTGACGATGATTATCATATTGACACAATATTTATCATAATGAGACGTTACACCATTGTTGAAATAGGTTGATTTTTATATTGAGGCAATCATTCTTACAATGTGACATTCAACCATGGTTAACCATGATTTACCATGGTTTTCTATAATTGACCATGGTTGACCATGATTGATATTATAAACCTAAGGGAATGATAAACCCAAGGGATTGATATTATGAACAAAAGGGACTAATATTATAAAAGAAATGTATATAAACCCTAAGAAAAATATTATAAACACTAAAATAAACACGGTTTACCATGGTTGATTCTCATATTGAAACAATCCTTGTCCAAATGCAACGTTGGACCATGGTTGACGATGCTTAATGATGGTCCATTTTCATATGAAGACAATATTTGTCACAATACGACGTTCGACCATGGTCTACCATGATTGACCATGATTGATCATGGATGACCATGTTTGAGTTTTATAAAATATCATTGAACAGCGCTGACCAAGGTTGACCAAGGTTGACGATGATTGACCATTGTTATCCATAATTAACCATCATTATCATATTAAGACAATGTTTTTCATAATGCTACATTGGACCATTGTTGAGACAATGATTTATTTTCATATTGAGACAATCATTATCACAATGCGATGTTGGACCATGGTTGACCAACCTTCATATAATTTTTTAAATAAAGTTTCCCTAAAGATCAAGCATTTTAATATTTTAATTAATTTAATGTGTCAACAAAATATAAATAAACTCAACAACCTTTCCAAAAAATAAATATGAATTTTATATCAACATAAGAAACCCAATTAATAAAAAAAATAATTAATAAATATAATTAACTAAATTGCTTAGATTAAGGAATACACCACATTGTGGTTCGTTCAGATATGGAATCTTGATTTTACTTTGTCTTATAATTCAATTAAGTTCATTCTCCTATAGGTTATTCCACTTCACATGAACAATGACTCCATACATGTATAAACCTTAATAAAAATTCATGACACTTGACATGTTTTAAAAAATTTATTCTTTTTTAAAATAATTTTAATTCACAATAACTAGGATATTATATTTATAATATCTATATATTAAAATTGCCGTTTGTTATTTTAGAATTAAAATAATATTTGTCTTATTTTTTACTAATATCCATTGCAAATTGGGTTATTGGTATCTCGAACTACAATTGTGCGCACTCTGAGGGTTCTCGCTCTTCAATGGTCCACACTGCCTCAACCTCAGCTTTTTGCATCTTCAATGGTCCCTCCAAAGCCTCCTCCAGATGGCGAACCTCCTCCAACTTCCTCTCTTTCGAATCATTACACTAATGAAATTTTTGAAGCTTTTAGCTCTCTGATAATATCTATCAAATCCCCCAGAAACAAACCATGAGTCTCAAAGTTTGTCAAGAAGATTGAAGATATCCCTCATATCGTTCATCCCCCATCTATTCCTCATATAGAAGCGCTCTCCCTTTCTTAACATTGTCTGGTCAGTCAGTTTACTGGCCTCTGGCCATCTCCTCATTCTGTTCATAAGTGGGTTAAAAGGAACTATTCCTCATCAATAAACGAAAAAATTTCAATCAGGTTCTGTGGAAGAGGGTACTATACATTTCACTTTGAATCAAAGGAAGATAGAGATCTAATATTTATAAATGGCCCATAGTTCATGGATAACCTAGGATGCTACCTAAACATATGGAATCTGGATTTCAACCCTGAACTTGATATGCCAAGTGCTATTCCAGTTTGGGTTTTCCTCCCTCATCTTCCTCTCCATTATTGGGGAGATGAATCATTTAAGGAAATAGGGAATGCAGTGGGAATATATATTGATAGAAGCGAGCCAAAGGAGAATATCCATGTGTGTGTGAGGATTTGTGTTGAAGTCTTCCTAGGAAAAGGACTCTTGGAAGTAGTGAAGATCAAAGTTGACATTTGGATGCATCTACAGTAGTTGGAATATGAAAAAATCCAATTTGAATGCAAGGTATGTCATGGATATGGTAATTTTGGAAATATATGCTCAAAAAAATAATAAAATGAAGAACTAGAAGCTTAGGACAAAAAATGGGAACATTTGAAAAGGAAAAAATCAGCAGGTAAACAACCCTCTAGTTCCTCATCATTCCCTCAGGCTCCCTCTCAATCTACTCCCATATCTTCTTTGTTTCCTCGTTTTATGCCCCCTCTACCTTCCTACAATACTATTGACTCCAACCCCTTCATCCTTCTTGAATATCCTCCCATTCCTCCCTCATCTCCTTCCCCCTCTCCTCACCATTCTCTCCCTCTTCTCTCCACCCCCTCCTTTCCCATTATTCCCCTTAGCCCCCTTCCCCCCTCTTTTGATAGAATATTAACAAGGAAGCAATCAAAAGGCTCATTAACCTAAATTGAAACCCAAAAAAAAAATGGAAGAAAGATAAATAAAGAGCTAAGAGATGAAGCAACAACAAAACATATAGAAATCGGAACACAATAGCCTATCGATTCCTTCCTAGAAAAGAGTTCAAGAAATAAGGAGATAACACCCCACCCTTCTAAAGGAAAAGGTCCCTCTTCCTCCAACCAGAATAAATAATCAATCTCGTCTCCTAGAATGTTCAAGGAATGAGGAACCCATTAAAAATCAATGAAATCAAAGACTTATTAGAAATGTAAAATCCATATATCCTCATGTTATAGGAGACCAAAAAAAATGCACAAGAATCCAAGAAAATGATTCAAAAAATAAAAAATTATGAGGGCATAGCTCTTCAACCAACAGGGGTCGGGAGGCATTTTCACCCCATGGAGAAAAGAAAAATGGGAATTATTCCATAAAAAAAAAGACATTGGATTAGAATAGAATTAAGAAGTAGAATCATCGATGAGAAATATTGCATGGTTAACATATATGCAACAAATCATTACAAAGATAAAGAATCCTATTTTAATTCTTTAAAGGATACATTAAACCAGGTTCAAAATAGAAGTATTATAGTTGGAGGGGATTTTAATATAGTCCTGAATGTTGAAGAGAAATTCAGAGGGAATTTTCATGCAAATCCTTCGAGGTACTCCATTGAAACCATAATGGAATCCTTCAATCTATTGGATATCCTCCCCAACAATGGTAAATACACTTGGAGAAATAAAAGAATTTGTAGCAAAAATATAAAAGAAAGATTAGATTGCATCCTAATCCAAGATAGCATCTTAAAAAATTAAAGGTCATTGGTATCAAGGATTGTTCATTCTTTAGCTTCCGACAACATGCCAATGGTTATTTCACTAGGAACAATGGGAAGCCAAGGTCCTATGCCTTTTCAATATTGCCCATCATGGAATAACAATGATGAAATAAAAAAAAAATCAATCGCAGAGGGATGGTCCTAAAAAATAACAAGCTCTCCTTATTTTTTATGAGAGGTCAAATTAAAGACATTGAGGAAGGAAATGAAAATTTGGGCTAAGGAAAATCACAAGGAAACCCAAAAACGGAAGGATGAATTAAAGAAAAAGGAAGTGGTTCAAGAAGCAAAGGAAAATTAGGAAGAAACAAAAGAAATCCAACTCCAAGGAAAACACTTCATTGGGAAATATACAAAGAGCATAGAGTAGAAGAAGAAGTCTAGAGATTAAAATCTCACAACCTCTGGTTAGCAGCAGGAGATAAGAACACATCGTTCATTCACAACTTGAAATTTTTTTGTAGAACTAGAAGTGAGATTGACAACATCCATGTTGAAGACAGAGAAATTAAAGGACAAGAAGAGCTGAAACATGAAGCATACATCAACTTTAAAAATATTCCTATAGTAGAATCAACCAACACGGATTATGATACATTCCTACAACATGTACCCAATAAAATAAGTGATGATCATAGCCTCGATCTCACTATAGAATTTGAAGAGAAAAAAAATTGAAAATGTTGTTTGGGGCCTCCATCTAGACAAGGCATCTCATCCAGATGGATTTTCTATTTCTTTTTATAGGCACAATTGGCACATCATCAAGGAAGACCTAAAAAGAATGATCAGGATTGTTTTCAAGAAAAAGAAGTTCTGTATATTTTTACCAATATCTCCTTCCTTGTTGTAATTCCAAAAGAGGCAAGGCCCTCCACCTTTTGCCAATTTATACCATTTTCAATTCATCTTACAAAATAATTACAAAAATTCTTGCAAATTGAATAAAGCCTCTCCTCCCAGATTTGATTTCAGAGAATCAGGGAGGATATGTGCCAAATAGGAAAATCATGGATAATTTCTCTATAATCCAAGAAGCCTTGCATTCAACTATATTAAGGAAATAGAAAGGAATTATTATAAAACTAGACATGACTAAAACTTTTGATAGAGTAAAATTATCTTTCTTATTAACAATTTTGAATAGATTTGGATTCTCAAGTGAGATAATTGAAGTAAGAAGATGTTGCATTGTAAGACCCTAGATCACGCTATTGTTCAATGGAATGTCAAGTGATTTTTTCCAAAGATCCCAGGGGATGAGGCAAGGATGCCCTCTATCTCCATTTCTATATATAATCATGGGAGACTCATTGAGTCGAACTTTAGAAAACTGCACAAGAGAATGCTCATTGAGAGGTCTCTTTATTTCCCATCGTGTAAAAATAATCAATCATTCCTTATTTGTTGATGACACATTATTGATGGGAGGGGATTCATGTATTGTTTCCAGAAGAATTAAAAAAGTGCTGAATAATTTCATGGATGTCTCAGGAAGACTTCTACATAACAAAAAATGGAGAATCTATGATTGGAATGTGCCTCCTCGCACTCTCCAAAGAATATCTTAGATTATATACATTCCCATACAAGAAAAATGGAGTCACTTTATTTATTTTAAGCCTTCCAATATCAAAATAAAATCTAAAGATGGAACTATGGAACATCCAAATCAAGAAAATGAAAAAAATATACAAAAATCGGGAATGAAATGGCTCAAATTAGTAGGCAGGGTGATATTAATTAAAGCAATGCTGGCATCACTCCATATATATCAATTTGCAATAATTACGGCACCAACAAGCATTCACAAGAAAATAGAACTCATAATAAGAGGATTCTTGTGGCAAGGAGGCAAAGCAGAATTAAAAAAATCCAACTTCGTAATGTGGGAGCAGGTAACTCTTCCGTATTAAAAAGGAAGTTTGTCTATAAGGATCCCTGGCCTTTCGAATATGGCCGTTGGGGAAAACAATTCCTAGAGACTAATGACATGGAGGGAATCCTAGTGGAAGCAAGTATTGGAGGCAAAGTACATGAATCATCACTCATCTGTCCTACTAGAAGAAGGCATCCCGATCAATCCTTGTTCTCAAGTTTCGAAGTTAGTTAAAAAAATCCTCCTTATCATCATAAAACACACCTGTAAGCTCCTCGGGAATGGAAGAAGAACTAATATTTGGGAATATAGAATAATGGGGAATCCTTTCCTAGCCTCCTATTCTTACCTCCAAGATCTAAAAATATGGATGTGCTTAAAGGGCTTAAACACACTGAACTCAATCTCTCTCTGGAAAAACAAAAATTGGGATGATTGGATCTCTCCCAACATGCCACACAATATAAAAAAACATTGGGACTATTTAGTCATCTTCCTCAAGGGAGCTGCTCCAAATAACCAAGATGCACAAGAATATTTCATCTGGGATCCCAATGGAGGAGAGTACTCTTTTAAATCAGGCTACTTAGCCATTCAAGCTCAGTAAGATAAACAGGATTGGGCTTCGTGGAAGATATTTTGGAAATCATAAATTTTTCCAATGGTTAAAATATTCATTTGGAACCTATTGAAAGGAAAAGTTTTAACTATAGATAATCTTAAAAGAAAAGGTTTCTCATAGCCCTCCAGGTGACCCATGTGCTTAAATGCAGAAGAAAGCATCCAACACATTTTTCTAGATTTTTGTTTTGCAAAAGAATGTTGTAGGTTGCATGTGAGCCGCTTGGAAATTGAACTGAATTTATCTCGCCCCTTTAATGAATTGTTCACAGGTTGGAAATGGGAGTGTACTTACTCACTTAAACAAAAGCACTCTATAAGAATATATTGGAAAATTCTACCATCCTTCCTATGATGGCAGCTCTGGCTAGTGAGAAACCAATAAATATTCAACTATCATCCTCCAAACATAGGTAAAGTTTTTTCCAAGACTTGGGGACTTACCTCATAATATCTATCTACAAAAGGCATGGAATCAATAGACACCCACCATCTTCAGCAAGAAGAGATAACTTGGATCAGTTTTGCAACGAGCAGGTATAACCGGACAAGCACTCCCAAGCTAAAGACAACCTCCCAAAATTGGAAAATAATGTTAAAAAAGGATGAGTTCATCCTCTAGATGAAAAATTTAAATAGACCCTATCTTTTTTTTTTTATGGTGCCTTAAAGGATAACTAGGAATTGCAGGTGTCAGTGGCATCCTCCTAGAACTGGGTGGAAAAAACCCCATTACCTCTGAATGGGGTCTATGAAAAATATCAAATAAGAGGGCAGAGGCTTATGGTCTGCTCCTGGGAACTATGATTCTAAAAAAAATAATATCCATAACCCATTCATCATAGGTGATTCAACCATAATCATCCAAGCTATGATATGCAAAAGCAATCCTCGAAACATTGCTTGTGCCAAACAATCAAAAGAATCAGACAAAACCTATCAAACTTAGGCCAAGTATCCTTCAATCACATTTTGAGAGAAAAAAATAGCTTAGCTGACATCCAAGCCAACTTGGTAGTGGCTTGTACTACTAGTTAATCCCGAATCCAACATGACATCCTACTCATAGCAATCACATAAAATCCTTTGCATTCCTTTCCTGCCTCTGTCACATCATAATAGATATTGGATTTTGACTAACATAATAACAAAACCTCCCTCTCTGAAATTAGATCCTCCTCAAATCCTTCATGTACCATGTAATCCTTCATGCTTGATTTCCAAGTTTGACGAGCCTTCTCACCTCTCTCGTGTATCTTCCTTGATCTCCTTCTCCTTATGTATGCATCATATCTGATCATCATCCCATCCCATAATGAGGCCTTCTCCCTTTAAGCCCCGACTTGATCCCTCCCCCTGTGGTTTTTAGTGGGATCTTGCAGGCTTCATAGATCACACCTTCCCCTCTTATTCAAAGTTTTTCTATCTAATATAGTCTTCTCGCTCTTTCTCTATCCCCTTGCCCCCATCATTTCTCTATACAAAGTTATGCTATCTATTTCAGTCTCCTCATTCTTAGTGATTTTCTCCATTTCTCATCGCAGACAGATTGTTATCCGATCGATCTTCCATCGCTTGTAAATCCTTTTAAGAACCACCTACTAGGAGCACACTTTTTGTACCTAGTTCCCTTCTCTTTGAGGCAGCAAACTATTTCCATTACAATACAACAGAAGAGAAAGAGGATCTTCCAGTGCGTAGCAATGGAATTGACCCAACTCGATCTAGTCTCTCAAAATGAGAATTGTGTTTTTTGCAAAGCAAACAAGTTCATCATAGAAAAGATCAGAGTGAAAGTGAAGTAAGGTGACACGTGAAATCTCAGAATTCCTTCTTGAAGAAGCAGTTTGAGGACCAGAAAATCAAAATTGCATCACTCAAGAACAAATTCACACACATGGAGGAGTCAATCAATTATCTCAAGATTCTCATCATGAATCAAGTGGGTGATAACTCAAATTATCAAGGGAGAAAACACATATCTCAGCAAGAACCTCCAGTCAACGAATACTAGAAGATCACAACAGTGGAACTAAAGAAACACTTTCGACAGTTATTATAATTCTCTATCATGTTATGTCAATCTACATTTTTGCTTAATTAGTTTGTGAGACAATATTCTCATAATGTAGTAGGAAATTCATGTAGTTTTGGATCCAAAGCTATGGGTAATAAGGACTGAGCTCCCTCTCTTACCTTGAATAACGAAATAATCTCTGAAATCCTATATGTAATGGGAGCCTGCTCCTTTGTTCTTTTGAAATAGAAATATCAATATTGAACTTTGTAAAAAGAAATATCTAGTATAAAAATATAAAACAATTAATAAAGAGATGGCTTGCTTTTTATTACTATACTAACTTTCAATCAAAACTATGTACATTTCAAAATAAATACTTAGAGAAATAACACTTTATTTTAGTTATATTCACTTAAAAATACTAAATTCTATAAATATTGACACTTGAAAATGATGGCTAAATAACAATAACAACCACTAAAACAATTGAAAAATAGACATTAAAATGTCATAACCATGTTATTATTCATAATTTAAAAATCAAAATTGTTTTTTCATTACTACTAATGAAAAAAAATATTCCATTTTTTTCAAATTACTAAGCTAAAAAAATTATTATTTTAAAAATGAAAATAACAATAACAACCACTAAAACCATTGAAAAATAGACATTAAAATATCATAACCATGTTATTATTCATAATTTAAAAATCAAAATTGTTTTTTCATTACCACTAATGAAAAAAAAAAAAGAGTATTCCATTTTTTTTCAAATTACTAAGCTAAAAAAAATATTATTTCAAAAATGAAAAACATTATTTTTTTTAAATAAAAAATTATTTATAAAAAGTTATGCACAGCTATCAAAATCTGGTTTTATAAATTATGCAAGGAAAACATATAGGAATAGAGTTTCAAATAGACCTCAATTCTCAATACTGTCGAATGAAATTTATACCATCCACCATTTTATTTTCAAGGAAATGTATAAAGTCTATTACAACATAGAACGCCTATTCCCCAATTAAAAGGATTCTAAATTTTTTTCAGAAGAAAAAGGATTCTAAATTTACCATTAACTGCAATTCTCGGTGTGTATTTATTGGTTAATTCATAATCTTTGAGCATGCCCAAGATCATCGGCTCACACCTTCTGTTGTGTTTAAGCCATTTGTTAAGCCACGTCATCTAACATGATCCTGTCAAGCACGTTCTATGAAAGTTAATTGGCCATTAAAAATTTATATTGTTAATAATATATATTTATTATTTTGTTAATACATATGTCTCTTTTGAAGTGAAGTCTGCGCATATGTCTCGATAGTACCAACGATGATGTACTGATCAGTTTGTGTTTTCCTCATCGTTCCGTGAGGTGTCCATTGTTTCCTATCGAGGTGTGCATTGTTTCCTATCAGAGTACAGAGAATATTGAAAATAATAACTCTAAATTTGCCTAGTCCATCGACATTGCAGTAAAATTACAAAATAAAATAACAAAGTGTTTAACAGAGTTCTGATAACATACTGAATACAGACGCCACTTCAAACGATTTGAACTCTTAAGTTTCTCAATTTGAACCTGAAACCTCCTTGATTCTTCGTCGGATAACATTCTCGTCCACACCATTATGAGAAACCAAATTCCCTTCCACAACAACATTCATATAAGTTGAACCGTCTTGCAGAAAACCATTCACGGAAGAAGAATTCTCATTCGGAACGTCATTCCCACTGCTTGAAACTCCCCCAACGAGCTGCCTTTTGAGTATGTCGTGCAGCCTCCCAACCAGTTGCTTTTGAGTGAATCGAGCACCATATCTAAAATTTCGAGCTGTTAAGTCGAGTTGAGAACCAAAATTATTCGCATTCAACGTGGCATAAAACTCCGGCAACGGAAAACCCCCGCAAAGGGCCACATTCAAAATCGCTTCGCACTCGCAAAAATATTAAATATGGGTGATTTTTCCCCGGAAAAAAACTTAATTTTATTATTAGAAAATAAAATCATATTTTTGCTATGAGAGGCGTAATCTACAGCCCAGTATGACCCGATGTCTGGCATGTCACATTCTCAAAAAAATAATAAATTTTAATTTTTTTGCCAAAGCATTAACCTAATATTTAGATTATATATAACTTTTTTAACTTATTAATGAGCTGAGATTAACTATTAAAATACAACTATGTATTATTTATATAATTTGAATGGATCATAAATTTACCTTTACCACATTGAATTTCCAAATTAAGTAAAATTTTAAACATCTTTACTCTTTATTAAAGTCAATACCATTTCCTAAGTCAAAAGAAAAAAGTTAATTCTACACAAACAATCAAAATCCAAAATCATTTAATATCTCTTTTAATTAAATATTTGTAAAATGAGTCTTTAAAAATAAAACCCATATTCTATGGATAAATTAAAATATTTAAAGACATAAATATTTCCCCATAAAAATTGCAATATTTTAAAATTTAAATAAATAAAATCTTTTTATATTTACTCCATAAACCTTTTTATATTTAAAGAAACTTAAAAAAGAGGTTTTATTTAGATGAAGCCTATGGGACGAATACCATGGGACAAATTAATATTGATACCATGGACCAAATACCATATCTATAAAATAAGTATGTTAAATAAATAAATATAAAAGAGGTATAAAGAGGTATGATAAATACATAAATATAAAATAGGTATGGTAAAGAAATAAATATAAAAGTGGTATAAAGAGGTAAGGTAAATAAATAACAATATATCAAATAGGATTATAAATAAAAATCTAATTATATAACAAGCCTATGGGCCAAATACCATAGTAAATAAAAGAGGTATGGTAAATAAATAAAAATATAAATAAACCATAGGTATGGTAAGTAAATAAAACCTCTTTTCATATTTACTCCATAATCTGCTTATATTTATGAATATTTATGTTCATTGGTTTACATAACTAAGAAGAAATAGAGAGAGAGAGAGAGAAGTGGAGAGAGAGAGAGTGATAAGGGAGAGATGGAGAGAGAGAGTGTATGTTTATGGGTGAGATAAAGAGACAAAGTAAGATGTATGGAAAGAAGGGGGGAGAGAAGAAGAGAGAAGGAGAGAGGGAGGGATATACTAATGTAGTTGGAGAGAGAGAAGGGTGGAAAGAGAGAGAGAAAGAAAGGGAGATGGGGGAAGAGAGAGGATTAGAGAGAGAGAGAGAGAGGGAGGGAGAGAGAGAGAGGATTGGAGGGAAAAGTGAGAGGGAGGTAGGAGAGAAAGGGAGAGAGAGGAAGGATGAGAGAGAGGAGGAGAGTGATGGGAGAAGAGAGAGCATTGGATGGAAGAGACACACACACAAAGAGAGAGAGAGAGAGAGAGAGAGAGAGAGAGAGAGAGATCAGCGAAGAGAGAGGAAGTTAGGAGAGAGAGAGAGAGGAGGAGAGAGGGATCAATAGAGAGATGGAGTTGGAGGGGGAGAAATGTAGGAAATAAGAAATATAGAGAGTGAGAAGTGGAGAGAGAGAAGGAGTGACAAGGGAGAGACAGAGAGAGAGCGTGTATGTTTGGGGCTGAGATAGAGAGACAAGTAAGGAGAGATGGAGATAAGGGGGGGTAGAAGGATATATAAGGAGAGAGGGAGGGATATAGTAACATAGTTGGTGGGTGAAGAGAGAGAGAGAGAGGGAGAGAGAGATGGGAGATAAAGGGAAAGAGAGAAAGGAAGAGAGAGGATGTGAGAGAGTGGAGAGAGGGAGGAAAAGAGAGATGGAATTGGAGGGGGAGGGAGAGGGACGTAAGAAGAAAGACATAGAGAGAGAAATGTGGAGAGAAAGAGAGAGAGAGAGAGAGAGAGAGAGAGAGTGATAAGGAAGATGGAGAGAGAGGGAGAGAGGACAAAAGAAGGAAAGAGTAGCAGGAGAGACGAAGAGAAGGGGAAGATAGAGATATAGATGGAAGGTGAAGAGAGGGAAGAAGGGAGAGATGGGGAGAGGAGGGGATTGACAAAGAGATTGATATATATGGAGTGCGAGAGCGTTTGTGTTTTGGGGGGTAAAATAGAGAGACAGAAAAGAAGAGATGGAGGGGGATATAGATATGGGTGGAGGGTGGAGAGAGGGAAGAATATTTGTCACACTAGATGGATTGATATAAGTGGAGATGGTGATTTATAATCCTATTTGATTATTTTCACTATATGCATCGATTTTAGTGTAGATATTTCTAATGATATTTGATTACTTGCACTAGATGCATTGATTTCAGTGTAGGTGGTGATTTCTAATACAATTTGATTGCTTGAATTGAATCTGTTGATTTAAATTTATATGTCGATTTATAATTATATTTGATTACTTGCACTAGATGAATTGATTTCAATGTAGATGATTTCTAATCCTATTTTATTGTTTGCAATAAATGCATTGATTTTAGTGTAGATGGAAATTTCTAATCCTTTTTTATTTCTTTGAGTAAATGCATTGATTTCCGTGTAGATGGAGATTTATAATCCTTTTTTATTTCTTTGAGTAAATGCATTGATCTCAGTGTAGATGTTGGTTTCTAGAGAGAGAGAGAGTGAGTGATAAGGGAGATGGAGAGAGATGGAGAGAGGACAAAAGGAGGAAAGAGAGATATTAGTGGGGGAGAGGGAGAGAAGGGGAAGATAAAGATATAGATGGAAGGTGAAGAGAGGGAAGAAGAGAGAGATGGGGAGAGGGGGTGATTGACAAGGAGATTGATATATATGAAGTGTGATAGCATGCGTGTTTAGGGGGGTGAGATAGAGAGACAAAAAAGAATATATGGAGGGGGGTATAGATATGGATGGAGGGTGGAGAGAGGGAGGAATATTTCTCGCACTAGATGGATTGATATAAGTAGAGATGGTGATTTCTAATCCTATTTGATTATTTTCACTAGATGCATAGATTTTAGTGTAGATATTTATTTCTAATGATATTTGATTACTTGCACTAGATGCATTGATTTCAGTGTAGGTGGTGATTTCTAATAAAATTTTATTTCTTGCACTGAATGTGTTGATTTCAATTTAAATGTTGATTTATAATTATATTTGATTACTTGCACTAGATGAATTGATTTCAATGAAGATGATTTCTAATCCTATTTGATTGTTTGCACTAAATGCATTGATTTCAGTGTAGATGGCAATTTCTAATCCTATTTGATTTCTTTGAGTCAATGCATTGATTTCAGTGTAGATGTCGGTTTGTAGAGAGAGAGAGAGGGAGAGAGGAAAAAAGGAGGAAAGAGATATATTAGCAGGGGAGAGGGAGAGAAGGGGAGAATAGAGATATAGATGGAAGGTGGATAGAGGGAAGAAGAGAGAGATGGGGAGAGGGGGTGATTGGCAAAGAGAATGATATATATGGAGTGCGAGAGCATGTGTGTTTAGGCAGATGAGATAGAGAGACAAAAAACAGGAGATGGAGGGGGATATAGATATGGATGGAGGGTGGAGAGAGGGAAGAATATTTCTTGCACTAGATGGAGAGAGGGAAGAATATTTAAGTGGAGATGGTGATTTATAATTTGCACTAGATGCACGTATTTTAGTGTAGATATTTATTTCTAATGATATTTTATTACTTGCACTAGATGCATTGATTTCAGTATAGGTGGTGATTTCTAATACTATTTGATTTCTTGCATCAGATGTGTTGATTTAAATTTAGACGTCGATTTATAATTATATTTGATTGCTTCCACTAGATGCATTGATTTAAATGTAGATTATTTCTAATCCTATTTGATTGTTTGCACTAAATGCATTGATTTCAATGCAAATGGCAATTTCTAATCCTATTTGATTTCTTTGAGTAAATGCATTAATTTCAGTGTAGATGTTGGTTTCTAATCTTATTTGATTGATTGCATTAAGTGCATTGATTTCAATGTAGAATTTATTTTCTAATCTTATTTGATTGCTTGCATTAAATGCATTGATTTCAATGTATATTTTGATTTATGATTTGATGTAATTGGATATATGACGGTACATTAATTTTAAAGTGATTGGATTAATGAATATATTGATTTTAGTGTAAGCACAAAATTGATGACATTGCACATTGAATTTTGTAAGCTGTTAAAAGAATTCAACCATATTAATATTAGATAGCAAGAGGTAGATAAGGTATCATCTTACTAAATAGCTCTAGCTAAAGATTTAAATGGTTTACTTATTTACATTTTCTTTTCATATAATTGATATGAAAAGATAAAAACTAAATAAGGTAAAAGATAGAATAGAAGAAAAACAGATTGATCACAAGATTACTATTTATAAGATGGAGTATTCTATTATTCAATTTTATTCTTCAACACTATTGTTCACTTTTGTATCTAAAAAAGATTTCATCATTTAAATTAATTATAGTTAATAAATAATATTTAATATTCAACAAATCGAGGTAACTAAGAAAATTTAAAATTAAAATGATCAAGTTAATCTCAGAAATATTTAGCATATTTAAAATGATTATATTAATATTTGATATATTTACATATTATTGATAAAATTGATCATATCTTCGATATATTTTCCTTGGTAGCACATGACTGAAACTAGCCTAGATCCATCTTAACTCTGGATATATCAAGCGCCGAGAAGGATCAAATCTCTTGAGGTGGAAACCTTTCCTCAAGTTTTGCACTCAAAAAAGAGGTTTCCACCTCGAGAGATTTGATCCCTCTCGACGCTTGATAGATCCGGAGTTAAGATGGATCTAGTCCGGTGTAGATACATGTCCAAGATGTAATAATATATATAGATCTCATAGATCTATCCAAAAAGTGCAAAAACGAAAAATTGTTACAAGAAAAGATGTAGAAGTCTATTCTGTAATATATCTAAAAATAGAATCCCATATTACATATTATATTAAGGTGTTGATTAAAAAAAAATTGAAAGTTAAAAATTATATAAACTATTATATACAACCACTTTAAAAATCCATAACAGAAAGTCACATCTCATGCATTTGGTGCTTTTGGGCCCTGCCAATGAAAATTATATGATAATACTCATAAAAGGTCTAGGAAAATACTCATGGAATCTATAGTTTTGAGACTTCACAATCATAAAAATACTTTAACCCAGCCAGAGGCTATCTTTAGAGAGGGTGTATTCTTCAGTGTTGAATTTCATGTAGAAAAAAATACTTTAACCCAGCCAGAGGCTATCTTTAGAGAGGGTGTATTCTTCAGTGTTGAATTTCATGTAGAACTAAGAAATCATGAACAATTTAAATAAAATATTTAAATTAGTAATCATGGTGATTAGAGGGAAAATCCCCAATTTGTGACGATTTATTGCTCCAGAAAACAAAATAATAATCGATACCGAGTCTCCAAAAACTTGAAAAGAGTTAATATTTTTCCAAGGGTGAAAAAAAAGAGGACCTTCAACACCATTGAACCTTGACATAGTCTCATTTTGATATGATTATATAACCAGCCTAGATCCATCTTAATTCCGGATCAATCAACCTCTCGAGGTGCACACCTCTTTTTTGAGTGCAAAACTTCAAGAAAGGTTTGCACCTCGAGAGGTTTGATCCCTCCCGGTGCTTGATAGATTCGGAGTTAAGATGGATCTAGGTTGGTTTCAGTCAAGTGTTGCCAAGGAAAATCTATCGAAGATATGATTAATTTTTTCAATAATATGTAAATATATTAGATATTAATATAATCACTTTAAATATGCTAAATATTTCTCAGATTAACTTAGTCATTTTAATTTTAAATTTTCTTAGTTACCTCAGTTCATTGAGATGATAAATATTGTTAATAACTATAATGATGAAAAATGATGAAATATTTATTTTGAATGCAAAGTTACAATAATGGTGTTGAAAGATAGAAAATGTGAATAGTAAGAATGTAATCATGTTACAAATAGTCTTCATTGTGATCAATCTCAAACTATTTTCTTCTACTATTCTTATTTCCACCCTGGTTAGTTTTATTATCTTTTCGTATCGATTATATGAAAAAGAAAATTTAAATCATAAACCATTTAAATCTTTAGCTCGAGCTATTGTAGTAAACATGATACCTTGTCTCTCTTGCTCTCCAATATTAATAGGCTAAATTAATATAACACAAAAATCAATGTACATTGCCAATAACGTTTTGTGCTTACACTAAAATCAATGCATATCGTTAATCCAATCACTTTAAAATTAATGTACCGTCATATATCCAATTACATCAAATCATAAATCAACACATACATTGAAATTAATGCATTTAATGCAAGCAATCAAATAATATTAGAAAATAACTTCTACATTGAAATCAATGCACCTAATGCAAGCAATAGAATAAGATTAGAAACCAACATCTACATTGAAATCATTGCATTTACTCAAAGAAATCAAATAGGATTAGAAATCACCATCTAGACTGAAATCAATGCATTTAGTGCAAACAATCAAATAGGATTACACATAATCTACATTTAAATCAATGCATCTAATGAAAGCAATCAAATATAATTATAAATCGACGTCTAATCTGAAATCAACACATCTAGTGCAAGCAATCAAATAGTACTAGGAATCACCGCCTACACTGAAATCAATGCATCTAGTGCAAGTAATTAAATATCATTAGAAATAAATATCTACACTAAAATTGGTGCATCTAGTGAAAATAATCAAATAGGATTATAAATCACCATCTCCACTTAAATCAATCCATCTAGTGCAAGAAATATTCTTCCCTCTCTCCACCCTCCATCCATATCTATATCCCTCTCCGTCTCTTGTTTCTTGTCTCTATCTCACCCCCCTAAACACACACGCTCTCACACTCAATATATATCATTCTCTTTGTCAATAACCCCCTCTCCCCATCTCTCTCTTCTTCCCTCTCTTCACCTTCCATCTTTATCTCTATCTTCCCCTTCTCTCCCTCTCCCCCGCTAATAGTTCTCTTTACTCCTTTTTTCCTCTCTCCCTCTCTCTCCATCTTCCTTATCACTCACTCTCTCTCTCTAGAAACCAACATCTACGCTGAAATCAATGCATTTAATCAAAGAAATCAAATAGGATTAGAAATCACCATCTACAGTGAAATCAATTCATTTAGTGAAAACAATCAAATAGGATTAGAATTTATCTACATTGAAATCAATTCATCTAGTGCAAGTAATAAAATATAATTATAAATCGACATCTTAATTGAAATCAACACATTCAGTGCAAGCAATCAAATTGTATTAGAAATCACCACCTACATTGAAATCAATGCATCTAGTGCAAGTAATCAAATATCATTAGAAATAAATATCTACACTAAAATTGATGGATCTAGTGCAAATAATCAAATAGGATTATAAATCAACACCTCCGCTTATATCAATCCATCTAGTGCAATAAATATTCCTTCCTCTCTCCTCCCTCCATCCATATCTATATCCCCCTCCACCTATTATTTTTTGTCTCTCTATCTCAACCCCCTAAACACAGACGCTCTCGCACTCCATATATATCAATCTCTTTGTCAATCACCCCCTCTCCCCATCTCTCTCTTCTTGCCTCTCTTCACCTTCCATCTATATCTCTATATTCCCTTTCTCTCCCTCTCCCCTGATAATATCTCTCTTTCCTCCTTTTGTCCTCTCTCCCTCTCTCTCCATCTTCCTTATCACTCACTCTCTCTCTCTCTCTAGAAACCAACATCTACACTGAAATCAATGAATTTACTCAAAGAAATCAAACAGGATTAGAAATCACCATCTACACTGAAATCAATGCATTTAGTGCAAACAATCAAATAGGATTACAAATCATCTACATTGAAATCAATTCATCTAGTGCAAGTAATCAAATATAGTTATAAATCGACATCTAAATTAAAATCAACACATTCAATGCAAGCAATCAAATTGTATTAGAAATCACCACCTACACTGAAATCAATGCATCTAGTGCAAGTAATCAAATATCATTAGAAATAAATATCTACACTAAAATCGATGCATATAGTGCAAATAATCAAATAGGATTATAAATCACCATCTCCACTTATATTAATACATCTAGTGTGAGAAATATTCTTCCCTCTCTCCACCCTCCATCCATATATATATCTGCCTCCATCTCTTCTTTTATGTCTCTCTATCTCACCCCCCTAAACACATATGCTCTCACACTCCATATATATCAATCTCTTTGTCAATCCCATCCTCTCCCCATATATCTCTTCTTCCCTCTCTTCATCTTCCATCTATATCTCTATCTTCCCCTTCTCTCCCTCTCCCCCACTAATATCTCTCTTTCCTCCTTTTGTCCTCTCTCCCTATCTCTCCATCTTCCTTATCACTCACTCTCTCTCTCTCTCTCCACCTTTCTCTCTCCATGTCCTTCATCTTACCTCTCTCTCCCTCCCCGTCCAAGTCCATCTCTCTTTCCCTCCCTCTCTCCACTCTCTCACATCCTCTCTCTTCCTTCCTCTCTTTCCCTTTCTCTCCCATCTCTCTCTCCCTCTCTCTCTCTCTTCACCTAGCAATATGTTACTATATCCCTCCCTCTCTCCTTATATCTTCTTCTCCCCACCGTTATCTCCATCTCTCCTTATTTATCTCTTTATCTCAGCCCCAAACATACACGCTCTCTCTCTCTCTCTCTCTCTCTCTCTCTCTCTCTCTCCCTTGTCACTCCTCTCTCTCCACTTCTCACTCTCTATATTTCTTATTTCCTACATCTCTCCCCCTCCAACACCATCTCTCTATCGATCCCTCTCTCCTGCTCTCTCTCAAGTCCTCTCTCTAGTCCTTCCTCTCTCTCTCTCTCTCTCTCTCTCTCTCTCTTCCCTCCAATACTCTCTCTTATCCCATCACTCTCCTCCTCTCTCTCATCCTTCCTCTCTCTTCCTTTCTCTCCTACCTCCCTCTCTCTCCCCCCCCCCCCCCTCTCTCTCTCAAATCCTCTCTCTTCCCCCATCTCCCTTTATTTCTCTCCCACTTTCCGCCCCTCTCTCTCTCCAACTACATTACTATATCCCTCCCTCTCTCCTTCTCTCTTATTCTCTCCCACCTTCTTTCCATACATCCTACTTTGTCTCTTTATCTCACCCCTAAACATACACACTCTCCCTCCATCTCTCGCTCATCACTCTCTCTCTCTCTCTATTTCTTCTTATTTATGTAAACTATTGAACATAAATATTCGTAAATATAGAGCAGATTATGGAGTAAATATAAAAAGAGGTTTTATTTACTTACCATACCTCTGGTTTATTTATATTTTTATTTATTTACTATGGTATTTGGCCCTTATGCTTGTTATATAATTAGATTTTTATTTATAGTCATATTTGATATTTGTTATTTATTTACCTTATCTCTTTATACCTCTTTTATATTTATTTATTTACCATACCTCTTTATACCTATTTTATATTTATTTATTTATCGTACCTCTTTATACCTCTTTTATATTTATTTATTTACCATACTTATTTTATAAATATGGTATTTGGCCCATGGTATTTAGCCCATGGTATCAATATTAATTTGTCTCATGGTATTTTTCCCATAGGCTTCATCTAAATAAAACCTCTTTTTTAATTTTTTTTGAATATAAAAGGGTTTATGGAGTTAATATAAAAATATTTTTTATTTATTTACCATACAATTAGTTTATATATATTTTTATTTATTTACCATAGCTCTGGAGTAAGTATAAAAATAGGTTTTATTTATTTACCATACCTCATGTTTATTTATATTTATATTTATTTAAATTTTAAAATATTGTAACTTTGATGCGGAAATATTTATGTCTTTAAATATTTTAATTGATTCATAGAATATGGAATTTCTTTTCAAAGATTCATTTTACAAATATTTAATTAAAAGAAATATTAAAAGATTTTGGATTTTGATTGTTTGTGTTGAATTAACTCTTTTTCTTTGATTAAATGGTATTGACTTTAGTAAAGTGTAAAGATGTTTAAAATTTTACTTCATTTGGAAATTCAATGTGGTAATATTTTTTGTTAAAGGTAAATTTATGATGTATTCAAATTCACGTATATAATAAAGCAATTATTAAATGGGTGAGATAATTTACTATCCATTCAAATTATATAAATAATACATAGTTGTATTTTAATAGTTAATCTCATCCCATTAATAAATTAAAAAAATTATATATAATCTAAATATTCAAGTTATATAAAATTCAAGATTAGGTTAAGGCTTTGGCCGACATTAGAAAAAGTGAAATTTATTATTTTTTGAAAACGTGGCATACTTGACATTGAGATCATCAAATGTCATTAGAATCTCTTCTATCTTTTTTTATAAATACTCATATTCTTATATAATATTAGAATGAATGAGTTTTTAAAAGTTTTATTTTTTTTATTACATATTTAACAGTGTAATATTACAATAAATGAGTTTTAAAAAGTTTTATTTTTTTAATTACATATTTAACAATATGTCGATTTCTATTTGATTTTAAATTTATAATAACTTTCTCGCCTGTAACATTCATGTTAAAAAAAATAAAACTACCACACAATAAAAAAAAATTATGTTCGATGGTTACCAACTATTAACCAAGTCCTAACCCTGCAGAATTCATGACATTTTTATTTGTTTTCAATGGAAAATAAACACAACTTGACACCTAACAATTATGACCTGTGACTTTCCAGATTTATTTATTTATGGCAACTATGTACTGCATACGGTTTGGGTTAATTGTTTCGGTGTGAAGATCTTTAATCTGCTCCACGATATGGCTAGACCCATTGATTCTGGTTTACATCGTGTACCCGACGTTTATGTGCTCGGTTGCCACGGTATCACTTATTAAATGAGTTTTGGTTATCCCGCTTATTGGAATGTGGATCTTTGTGTGATGGTTATTATGCGGTGATTGATTTCCTGCGAAAGTTCTGGTTGGAATCTTTTGGTCCCTGCATCCTCCATCTGGCAGACTCCACGCCCTAGATCTACCCGTGATCTGATGGTGCACAGACTTCAAGGGTGGAGTAATTGGCCTTCGTGCCATACTGGCTTCCCGGTTCATTTTGTTGTTTTTTCCTTTTTCGACGGAGGTTCTGGAGCAACTCCGGCCTAACTGGAACTTGGCCGAGCATGTCGCCTAGTTCACTTCTGAAGTTGGAATGTATTTCCTCGCTTCCACTTATGGGTAAATACCCTGCTTTTCTTCCTACTTTTCTGTGCTTAAACAGCTTGTGGATTTTTCGATTGAATAAAATTTTTTTACAGTGTTGATGTTTACCGACATTCGTCTCAGGGGTTCCGCTGGTCTATCAATGGCTCACCTTGAAAGGATTGTAGCTGTCCAGTTTGCTTCACCCGCTCTCATGAGGTCTGTTGGCAGCTACCTCTGGATTTCTCCTCGCACAGTTTACCCACAAAAATCCTCCTCAGGCATTGTCTAGAGCGTTTACAGTAGCTCATTACTCCTTTTCGTTTGCTTTGTTTTTCTTAACAGAAACGTATTTACACATTCTCCTCTTATATAATGACTACTCTGTTTTTTTGAATGGCAGGTATAACTTTTCTTTGCTCCCGAAACTTGAAGCTTGAATTTCCATCTTTGCTTTTGGCTTGCAAAAAGGGGTTTAACTCGGCACCCATTCACAGGTACACTTCGAGTCGAGGGTTCAGTCCCTCAGGAAATACTTCAAAAGGCTTTGTCTTTTCTTCATTAAAAAGAGGGTTTTCTACTGGTTAGCCAGACGCTCAAGAGTTTGTAGTCACAGTGGTTTATGTCAATCGATCAAGAGTGATAGTCCATCTAAGGATTTACCGCTTAGGGTTTTGAGCATAACTTGTATTCCAGGGTTTGAGTCTGGTTTAGTTAATTTATACTATGGATAAATTCCTACAGTGGAAACAATCGAGTCCGCACCCCCGCTATCAGTTTTTCACCTTTATTTGCTATTCTAACCCTCGACAGAGGGAATATCTTTCTCAGGAATAGACATCACTGGTTAATTGTTCATACAATTTTTGGTAGCGTGACAATGGCAAATGAGAGTGTAGGAAAAATATATATATCTTCTTGTTGTTGGAACAGTTTGATGCAATTTTCCTTTCAAGACTGTTAAATGAAAATATTTATGGACATTCCTGAATTACTCTGTCACGTCGTATATATATATATATATATATCTGTTGAAGTATCTTCTTACTATTCTATGCATTGTCACTACTCGTTGAATGTAGTCTACTTGGTAGCGTAGTTGCTGTTTTGCCATGAATTCTTTTGGTACAACGTTGTTTATCATGTCTTGTATTTCATTTATTTTACATCTACTACTATACTATGCTTGTTAGTTTCCGCTCCTGGTTTCTCATTATCACCAGGCAGCGGGGTGGCCGGACCACCTTCTCTGTCCGAGCGTTAACATAGTTAATGGCGATATACCCAGGGGCGGAAGGTCTGAATTTCCAGCCTTACGGGTTAACGGCCCTCTCAATAGTAGCATGGTTCAAAAGAAAATGTAAATCTGTATGCCTTTCTTTTTTAGACTAGAACAAAAGCATGACTTTATTAAATACTACACTTTCACTATGCACTATGTTTGATTCTACATTACTTCTGCAGTATTTAATCCTTCACAGTAATATGTGCTCGGTTCCTCTTCTTCCTATTTATTCAAAAGGCAAATTATACTATTTATTCTACAGCAGTACTGTATAGAAATAAATTAAATAATGTCTATCATATTATCACAGATCCTACTTTTTCACAGAAAGACCGATTTACTTACTGTAATTTGATAATATCACTTATTAATAGAAATGCAGAAATAACAATTGCAGTCAAACAAATTACTGTGGTAGTAAACTCATCTATGTTCAAGACAACTGTAGGTGCCCGTTTCCTCCGAACCACGAACTGGGCAAATACATACCACAGTTCTCCCCCGAGCTTCACGCCTGGAGTATTATCCACCGAGATATTTTGGAGGAGAGATTCGGACAATCCGGTCCAACTCTCCAACTCCAGTGGAATAGAACTCTGGGGAGAACTCGGGATAGTCCGGTCCAGTCTCCTACCCAGCGGACACTCTGTTCTAGAAATTTCTCTCCAGAAAACAAACGCAGAGTCCTTTTTCCTTTTCTTCCACAGAACCCCAAAACTCTCCTGGAATTTCCTCTTTATTCCTGAGTTTCCTTTGGGAAAACTGTGGAACTGTTTTTTTTTATGTTCCAACTAACTCCAGGTCTTGTTTTACTTTTACCATAAATTTTTACTCAAGAAAACTAATTTCTCAGTAAACTTTTTATTCCTTACCAAAATTAACTTTGTTCAGAAATTCCAAATAACAGCAGTCATAATTAACCCATAATTAATTAAAAAAACTTAACCATTTGTTAGTGGCTAAGAGGGTGGTTACA
>JAXQQM020066009.1:0-64810 GCA_034641835.2 Pinus albicaulis
AGACCATCAGACCATATCAATAAACCAGCAACATAGACCAGCATCGCTAGTTTTGAAGGCAGAGTGATAAACATTAATCATTTTTTTTTTCACAAGAGAAAAACGTTGTTTTGAATATATTATATGAAGTAAAACAGTCCATGAAGTTATTACATTTTCACATCTGAAGATTGGAACCCAAATATCCATCCAGAAAAGTGGAAGTCCCACCCCAGATAGTGATAGAAAAATACCCCATGTCACATACAGGGACTTGATATAAAACCCAATAACGGTCCACATGGAGATTATCGACAATCTGAGAAAGCATCCAAATATGCCCGAGGCATCTATAAGAAAGTGAAATAGCAGTATGTAGAATAGTAAAGCAACAGATAGAGTACCGACGTCCATTGTTCCAAATACAAATTAAAGTACCCAAAATCCTTGAACAGAGAAAACGCTAATCATGTGAGGAGTGTGATATGTCCAAAATATAAAAAGACCATCAGACCATATCAATAAACCAGCAACATAGACCAGCATCGCTAGTTTTGAAGGCAGAGTGATAAACATTAATCATTTTTTTTTCATGAGAGAAAAAACGTTGTTTTGAATATATTATATGAAGTAAAACAATCCATGAAGTTATTACATTTTCACATCTGAAGATTGGAACCCAAATATCCATCCAGAAAAGTGGAAGTCCCACCCCAGACAATGATAGAAAAATACCCCATGTCACATACAGGGACATGATATAAAATCCAGTAACGGTCCACATGGAGATTATCGACAATTTGAGAAAGCATTCAAATATGCCTGAGGCATCTATAAGAAAGTGAAATAGCAGTATGTAGAATAGTAAAGCAACAGATAGAGTACCGACGTCCATTGTTCCAAATACAAATTAAAGTACCCAAAATCCTGCAACAGAGAAAAACTCTAATCATGTGAGGAGTGTGATATGTCCAAAATATAAAAAGACCATCGGACCATATCAATAAACCAGCAACATAGACCAGCATCACTAGTTTTGAAGGCAGAGTGATAAACATTAATCATTTTTTTTTTCACAAGAGAAAAAACGTTGTTTTGAATATATTATATGAAGTAAAACAGTCCATGAAATCATTAAATTTTCACATCTGAAGATTGGAACCCAAATATCCATCCAGAAAAGTGGAAGTCCCACCCCAGACAATGATAGAAAAATACCCCATGTCACATACAGGGACATGATATAAAACCCAGTAACGGTCCACATGGAGATTATCGACAATCTGAGAAAGCATCCAAATATGCCCGGAGGCATCTATAAGAAAGTGAAATAGCAGTATGTAGAATAGTAAAGCAACAGATAGAGTACCGACGTCCATTGTTCCAAATACAAATTAAAGTACCCAAAATCCTTGAACAGAGAAAAACGCTAATCATATGAGGAGTGTGATATGTCCAAAATATAAAAAGACCATCAGACCATATCAATAAACCAGCAACATAGACCAGCATAGCTAGTTTTGAAGGCAGAGTGATAAACATTAATCATTTTTTTTTCACAAGAGAAAAAACGTTGTTTTGAATATATTATATGAAGTAAACAGTCCATGAAGTCATTACATTTTCACATCTGAAGATTGGAACCCAAATATCCATCCAGAAAAGTGGAAGTCCCACCCCAGACAATGATAGAAAAATACCCCATGTCACATACAATGACTTGATATAAAACCCAGTAACGGTCCACATGGAGATTATCGACAATCTGAGAAAGCATCCAAATATGCCCAAGGCATCTATAAGAAAGTGAAATAGCAGTATGTAGAATAGTAAAGCAACAGATAGAGTACGTACCGACGTCCATTGTTCCAAATAACAATTAAAGTACCCAAAATCCTTGAACAGAGAAAAACGCTAATCATGTGAGGAGTGTGATATGTCCAAAATATAAAAAGACCATCAGACCATATCAATAAACCAGCAACATAGACCAGCATCGCTAGTTTTGAAGGCAGAATGATAAACATTAATAAAAAAAATTTCAGAAGAGAAAAAATGCTATTTTGAATATATTATATGAAGTAAAACAGTCCATGAAGTCATTACATTTTCACATCTGAAGATTGGAACCCAAATATCCATCCAGAAAAGTGGAAGTCCCACCCCAGACAATGATAGAAAAATACCCTATGTCACATACAGGGACATGATATAAAATCCAGTAACGGTCCACATGGAGATTATCGACAATCTGAGAAAGCATTCAAATATGCCCGAGGCATCTATAAGAAAGTGAAATAGTAGTATGTAGAACAATAAAGCAACAGATAGAGTACCGACGTCCATTGTTCTAAATACAAATTAAAGTACCCAAAATCCTTGAACAGATCAAGAAAAACGCTAATCATGTGAGAATTCTAAGTAAAGTTAATCTATTAACATTGCGAATAAAATTACACCGAAGTCAAAAACATTGCTTGGCCATACTCATGGCAAATTTGTCATCAAAAAATCAAAAAATTAAGAAGACTGCCCTCATACGGGGAAACCAGTCTTGAACGTTTAATTTACAGAATTCAAAAATATTACAAAGGTCCAGCACAGTAAAATAAACTAAAAGCAACCCAATTAAGTGGGCCTGCTAAGCAAGAAAAACAAATTAACCAAACTACTCCTCCGGTGGTTCCTCCACGATTCAGAACCATCCTTCGGAAGGTCCAGGATCACTGATGGAGGACAGGATCGCTAGGTGCTAGTAGCATGCCACGGCTCCCCTCCTGAAGGCCCGAATGCTGGCCGGCTTTTTTCGAGCTCAGACCCGCCAGACGGGTGCATTCTTCCTCCATTTGGGCCTCCTCGCGGAAGACCACAGTGATTAAAGCCGTGATTCTTGGGCGGTTGAGAGAGAAATTAAAGGAAAATTGCGCAGTGCGCATGCAAGAAAAACAAATTAAAACCCGCTCAGACCCGCCGGACGGGTGCATTCTTCCTGCGTTTGGGCCTCCTCGCGGAAGACCACAATGACTACAGCTGTGATTCGCGGGCGGTTGAGAGTGCAATCAAAGGAAAATTGCGCAGTGCGCGTCGTGGGAGAAGGTGAACTAGCCTCTGTTGAGGTGCTGGATGGAGCGCGCCGGGATTGACCTCTAGTGCTCCCCCTGCGGCAACGCATCCTATGACGCACGCGAGGCATGGGTGCAATCGCAGTGGGCACAAGAGACGAAGAAGAAGAATTCCAATTAACAGAGGAAGACAGACAGAGACAGAACCGAGAGAAATGGAAATATGCAGCAAAGTCTAGGCAGAAGTTCCGCCGGCCACTTCTCCTTATCATCGCAGTTACCAGACAGTGTAATCCAGCAACCGGCTTGTCTGAAAAACCATGGCTAAACGCCATTTTTTATGTCGACCCGTCTGCAATGCAATCAAAGGACGGCCGTCATAATGAATCTCTGATCATTAATAATGAGAGCCAAAGGCCGGATCAAATTGGAGCGTGCGGAATCGCTCAGAGGAGTGGAGGTCCGATCTTGAACAGTGTTAAAAATTAATTAATCTAGATTTGATGTGAAAACTTAATTGAACAGGGTTAAATGTTTATGCGAATGATATGAAATCGCCATATCCATGTCCCATCACCTTAAACGCCATCGAATGCACCCGCAGCCGGGAGCAGGGCAAGTTTTTATTGAGGACACGTGGCAAAAATTGATTGGAGCGGATCTTTGTTTGGGCCGCTCGCGCAGTGGAAATCCGGACCCGTAAAATATTAGGGCGAATTTGATAAGAAATTCGTGTCACAAAATTGGCCGACGTCAGCAGGCTATTTTGGAACACGAATTTGGTTTGAATTATGGTTTATCGCCGTTTGAAGTCCGGCGGGCTCGACTTTTGAACAATTCTCTTATAAAATTTGTGTTGGTTTTCTTTGATAATACACATATTAAAATCCCGCTTAATAAAGAGACAAAATTGTTGTGCTTTCGTAACCTGACCCGAGGATTGGACATGAGTTAACAAACAAAAGGATAGCGGAACCAGACATGCACCCGTGGTCAAGCCCTCTACCAAAACCACGAGCGGAATCACAAAAGCTGGTCGCCCATATCGCACCGCTTTTGCGGAGTAGGCGGTATTTCCTATTCGCGAGCGATTCCATAGGGAATGCGACACGTGGCGAAGTGACCCCGGCAAACAACCGTTTAACCCACGCCATCGCACGTTAAAGCCCGACGTTGGAAGCCGAGCGAAATTGCCAAGAGTCGTTGATTTGGAGAAGGGCCATCGGACGGTGGTCACACGTTGAACTTGCCCGAAGGTTAACTAAGGTGTGCGGAGGATAGCCAGGTACGATACGAGTGTTTGATTGGTTATTGATATATATAGGTGGGGCCGGAGTATAATGAAATTGTTTAATTAAACGATTGGCGGATAATTAGCATAAGTCAGGAGGGTGATTGTTGTAAGGCTGGGTGGTGAAATATAGAGCCGAAAGTTCACTACAAGTTATTTATTTAAAAAGAAACGTGGAGTATAAATACAAAGTGTTGAAAGTTAAACATTGGTTATAAGGATTGGAGATAATATAAAGTTGGGAATATAAATTAAAGTCCAACCATTGTGGATAGTATTTATTTATCAAATTATACGAATTTGATAAATAAACCCGAAGAAAGAAGAAGTCAATTAAGACTCAGGCTGGAGGAAAAGAACGGGGTAAACCAAGGGAAAATGCTGACAGAGCGATTGTAGACGCACCAGCTCTCCTTAGGGGTCCAATTTCAGTTTTGTTGCATTACACGATGATCTCTCTTCTCTGGCATTTACTTGTATTGAAGATCACTATTCTAGGAATAAGGAGTTATTTTCTCCAAAAATAACCCTAGCCAAACATTGACAATGCATCAAGGATATCTTTCTACGCTTCATAAGCACATTTGTTCTACTTCTAAATCATGTCTTGGAAGTGGTTGTTGTGCTGGAAATTATTCACCAGTTGGTTTCATACCAAAGTCTTTTTCACATTTTCAGCATCCAATACATGAAAAAGATAATGGTTTAAAACAACCTAAATATTTGAAATTTTGCAAGAATTGTCTGGCACACTTTGAATATAAATTTTGAAGTCAAGTGCATGATGCTGTATAGGATCAAGTGTCATTTTGAATACCAAATGTTTCACAAAAAACTTCTCAACATGATACCCTGCAGTAAGGATTAAATGACAATATTGCATCAACTATTTCCATAATAAAAGTGCACCTCAGCCATAAGACTAAACAACTACAAATGTTGTAGATCTAACAAGACCACACAATCAAATGTATTCCACAAGGCCAATACTGTATGAAAAATGAAAAGGAGTTTGCAGCCAAAAATACCTTAGGCAACTAATTCAATTAGATACACCAAACCATCAGCAAAAAGGAAAACCAACCTACTCAAAAGGCAAGCGTTTACCTCCTTTGACAAAATTTTGAGTTCCGAAACAAGGGCCTTTATTGTCTTGTCAATGCCCCTAGTAATTTGAATGGGGTTTGCACCTGCTGCAACAACCTAAACAAAAGGTTTCATTTCAAATTATTTTCCACAAATTTAAGATACAACCATTGTCAGTTTTGTATTTCCTAACAAGCTCATAAATTTTGACAAAAGAACCAAAATTTTTTAATACCCGATAGCAATTTTTTCACTCAAAAACTATCTTAGACTCAATAAGCCCAACCCAAAACTAAAAAACCAAACACCATAAGACCCTAAAAAAATGAATAGATGATCTTAATCCAGTACTATCGACAAAAAGTTACCTTACACCCTCACTTATTAAACCCTGTGTTGTTGAATTTTAACTTCAACTGCTGCAGCAGAAGGACGGATGCAGCAGCAACATTTTTTTTTGGAGGTTGCTTGCATGCCATCCAGAAATTTAATTCAGCATTTAAAATTCCTGCAAGTTTTTTTTTGTAGACGGCCGCAGCCATATTTCTGTACATGATTGTATTTAAACACAACAACCAGCATTAACGCAATTCACCAACCAGAAATTAAACAAACATAAATTTACCCGACAGTTTTGTAAATTCAAAAGGAGGACACGTGGAGCATTAATATTGGATCGCATGAAATTGAAGGGAATCTGAAAACCTGAAAACCGGACCCGAATTCTTTATAGGGCACATTGGATTGAGAATTCGAGTTAAAATTAGGCAGACGTCAGCATCCCATTTTGGAACGCGAATTTGGTTTGAAATTCAATCTATTCAGACTTTTGAAGTCCGACGTAAAGGGTTCTTTAATGTTTTGATAGTTTAATATATACATATGTTTTAAACATATGTTATATATATATCATATGCGAAATGAAAGGTGGGCCATAGAATTTAGTTTTAATTTTATTTTTTTTTAAAGAGGGTTTATTATAATATGTTTTATATGTTCCGGCATATAAAAATAAAAAGGTCGAAAAAGCTTGGTAATTTTTTTTATAGACAGTACGTAAATTTTTTATTACATAGCAGTGTGTAAAAAGTGAAAAATTGAGTGTAACTTTTTAAGTGTGTATGCACAGCAGTGCGAAAGGGAAAAACACAACAGAGTGTCTTAGAGACAGAGTATGTTTGTTTTGAACAGACAGTGAGTTGGTTTTATGCACTGCGTTTTGTAGCAGTCATAATTTTGTAATCCCTCTCAGTGAGGAAGTAGTGTAATAGTTGTTTTTTGAGTTATTGAAGGGAATAGAAGTTTGTTTTCAAAGTATTGAAACTCTGTCTCCTGTCAAAGAAATTTTTATTTTCTGTGTGTTAGAGGAAGGGAGATTTATGGGTGGTTCTTATGAATCAACCAACCATTCAGAATATGCTCATCAATCCAAACCATAAGTATTATGTGACAATATTCAAGCAGGCACTGAATCGGATTTCTGAAGCTATGTTAGAGAAACCCTAAACTCTCACTGAAAATAGGTGAAATGTGGCACCAATCAGAGATTGACATGTGCCAATTGGTACAAGTGGTAGAAAATTGGCATGCTCAAACAATGAGGTGATGCAGGAATGACATGAGGGAGAAAATATTAGAAAAGCCCCAAATCTGGAGAACTAAAGCTCATCACCAACCCGAGATTGACAACTTTACATGATGTAACCTATGAAATCGTAAATGGAGAAATCATAGTAACAATAAAGTAACCTATGTAACAATAAATTTGGATTCATCCTGGGAGTGGTAATGGGAGAAATCATAGTGAACAACAGGAAACATGCATAGTTGCTTACAATCAAATAGATGAAAAAACACATACAAAAAACCTAGATAATAATCGTGCACAAGCTTAATATTGAATTATGAACCGTAAAGGAACTTAAAAAATGTCAAGCGCACAAGCAAAAATATCCTGGACATGACCCTGGTTGACAAGTTGTATTGCTCATGATGCAAGAGGATTTGTACCTGCACTGCCAAGTCAATCAAAATCCATCATTATCTATACAATAAATACAAGTAATTGATGTAGTATTTTTACTCTAAGATGCATTCTTATGATAATGTTAGAACATATGTTGAAAATGTCAAAACATACCTGAATAAGCTCCTCTTCGTTTCAAGAACAATTTATTGGAGTCGCATGAGCTTGGAACAAGCCTCCCACGATCTCAAAGAGTAGCAACTAAGTCAACAGTGACTTTTTTGTTGCTACGCTGGATCAAGGGAGGTTTGCTCCAAGATTAAATCGCTCCAATAAATTATTCTCTACTAAACAAGGCCAACCACGTGAAGGTGGAAGCTCTTATGGCCCCTCCCCCCCCCCTCACATCACTCTCAATTCCCCAATACCCAATCTATATTTCAATTTTTACTTTCATGAGCATAAAAAAAAATATTCAATAACTAGTAAAAAAACAATTCAACAAAAAGTACGCAAGGAAACATTGCAATTAATGCTTGACATAAAAATAGTATGATAAATGAGTTTTTATATAACGCAAAAAAATGTTCCAAGTATGGTAACGTTTGTCTTATAATAATACAATATTTTACATTGTCAAATTTTCTTTTTCTTCTTCCTATTTTTAAAGCTCCTAATTACATCATCAATATCATCGTGCTCTCCTCCTGTTTCGTGCCTTTCAACCCGCACTGCTGACCTAGTTGCGTATTCACGATGTCTGGGCTCATCCAGTGACGGGGCATCGCCTACAAAAACAGATAATATTAAATTTTAATTGTCAGCTTTTAAATATCATTGAACTAGTTCGGTAATATTAATAAAAAAAAATTTCAATGAGATTATTTACCTGGTGCACCAGTTGTCGCCGCTGACCTAGTTGCATTGTCACGATGTCTGGTCTCATCCAGTGACGGGGCATCGCCTCCAAAAACAGATAATAATTAAATTTTAATTATCAGTTTTTAAATATCATTGAACTAGTTCAGTAATATTAATAAAAAAAATTGCAATGAGATTATTTACCTGGTGCACCAGTTGTCGCCGTTGGGACTGTTGCCCTGTCTTCCTCTCTGGTGGTAAGATCCTCATGGGAAACATTCTCTATCATTTAAACAAAAAACGTTATAAGGACAACCATCAAGGTATAATTAGAAAAAATTATAAGTGGAAATTAATTACCGTCACGGCCCTCACTGATAGCAGCATTGTCGGCCTGGTCCCCACTACAATGATCAAGTTGCACGAGAGGATCATCTACATCTGGCTCTAAAACTGGGTTATTTACCTCGTCGGTAGTGTCGCTCCCCTGATTTAAACAAAGTTGTTAGACATTAAATTTATGGACGAAAACAAAAATATTGAAAGGTTAATGTTTTACCTTATCAGGCATTGTAGATCTTGGGACCTGCCCCAGGCTTCTGCGACGTTCAACTACAGCTTGATAGCCAAAACGGAAAGCAATATTTTTATCTTCCTCTATATTTATTGTTCCAAAGTCATCACCCTACATTATATATGATTGTGTATTTTTAATCATATCTGATAGGATTACAAAAACGTTGGAAGGTGATACAATTAATTATAAGATGTTTAGCTACTTAATTACAATTCTTGCAGCTAATTTCAAGTAGCCACCCCGGCCGAGCTTGTGATGGCCCTTTTTCTCAATCCTAGCTTTGGTTGCCTTTGAGGTGTCAGGCAACCTAGCATCAAAATATTGAAGTCAGATATGACGTAGCACACTTTTATTTTAGACATAGAGAAAATTAAAGCTATTGAATTAAAGTTATAATTTACCTTGCGGGTCCAGTTGGCATTTTTCCTTCTTTCTTTGCCCTTTTCTCTTTTCCGTCATGGATGAGTGCTCTCCACTCACTCTCCGAAACTGCGAGAGGACGCTCATATCTAGGGTTAAATTGCAATTGCGTCCTATAGGTGTCCCTGGTATATTTCAAATATTTGCCGGCTACCTGAGCCACCGCTTTTCCGTCAAATGTGCCGACCCCAAAAAGGGCTTCTAGATAATCTAAAAGTTCTTTTTTCAGGTTGGAATTCTGGGAATTCCACCCTGTACGTATGGTTGGGCCAAAAATTACCAACGCATGGCTCTCCAGAATCCTATAGAACTCATTGTTTCCTACACAGAATAAAACCAAAAGAAAAAGAAGATATTATCATTAATTTAAAAATAAAAGTCATGATAAATATGTTTTAGATAAAGTACATGAAATAGTTAAAATATTAAAATTTACCTGGGAGTTGTACATGCTTTATAGGGACACCCTCATCGTTCACCAACAACGTGCCATTAATGGTCCCTGTGGAGCTGACACGTGTAGCTCCAGGAAACGCAATAATGTAGCCGGCCATATCTGCCTCATCATTGCCAACACGTTCAGCAGTTGGCTGGGTGTCAGCTTGGGCAGGGTGTGTTTCTTGGCTAGCACCTAAAGGAGTAGAAGGTGTACGAGAGGGTTGTTGGGCAATCTCTTGCCCTTGTGTCCCACTAGCACCAACACCGGGTTCAGCAAATGCCAGAAGACGCTACATACAAAAGAACTTTTTGTTAGTTTAGTCAATGTAAAAATTAAAAATCAAACTATCACAATTCATCTCATGCAGAACAAAAAAAATATCCTTTTGACTTTTTATTATTACCTGATATATATTTAGCTGCCTCATAAGATGTTGTATCCTCTCTTCTGTTTCAGGTGTTTGAGGCGCATCTATCAAAGCATTAAATTCCGACGTTGCATCTCGTGCCTTTTTTTGCAACAACAACACCGGAGATAGGGATGAAAAAAGCTCTTCCTCAAAGAGGGAATCATCAGGCGTACCATGGCTAGGTGTCTGCATATTTGAACAAAATTAATATTATTTCAATTATGTAAATAACTAAAATACCTAAAGATAGAGCAATGCCGGCACTTTACATGTTCTTCCGCTGGCCTCTTTCCGCGATCATCCTGTCTCGGGGTTGTTCCTGCACTGCTCTGATCAGTCTGCCACATTGCAATAAAATTATAAATGTAAAAACTTGAAAACAATATCTAACTTGAAAACACAAAATGAAAACTGAAATAATTTCTAATAAGACACCGAAAAAGACAGAGTTAGAGTTTCAAATATGCCTTGCATTGAATTCAGTCCTGGAAACATGTCATTGCACATTAAGGCACCCAAACATTCAATCCACAAATGATATATTTAAGTAGGCTTCTCCTATTCTGGGAAAACACCATACCTATAATGCATTCACTTGCATGTATAAACGGAAAGGAAAACATGTTTTCATACAACGGTGACAAAGGCATCTTGGGGAAAGGTATCTTCACTTTTTATTTATGTTGTTCACCCACACCACTCTCGTGTTTTCACTAATCCCGTTTTGTCATTTTTGGATTCAAATTAAGTTAAGGCCTTAAGTATTTTTTGACCTTTCGGTGTAGTTTTTATAAGTGGCATGTATGGATTTTCCATTAATTCCGCACTTTTTCTCTTCATGCGCATGTTTCCCTGGAAATCAAATGCATGATTTAGTCCCATACATTTAACAAGTTGTTGGATCAACTCCATAGGAAATATCATGTTTCCTATTCAATCAAAATTTATCTCAGTTAAGGTAGGTAGGAAGGTTTTCCCTTTGTATTAATAGGGCACTTCTAGCTTGCATTTTTATTATATCTTTCAAATTTAGTGTCGTTTCAATTAGGGCATGATTTTTTGTAACTTTCAAGGTGAGAATGAACAAAGACAAATTTTTGTGATGGATGACTGTATATGACTCCATGGCTAGAGGAAAAGGCACTAATCTACTTCTTCAAATATCTATACTTCTCATTCACCTCATACGAAGATGGTCCCTGATTTTGAGCCAAATGTTGCAGCAAAAAGTCCCCCCCCTCCATAATTTGATAGTCAATGGAAATTTCTTAAATTGATGATGGGGAAAGATTATGGAACATTGGCACATACATATGTAATGGATTCCAAGATCATGATATATGTTTGCATATGTTTATGGAAATGTTCCACCAAGTCCCCTGGAGGTGGGAGCGAGGGGACGAGGGAGCGCGGGAGCGGCCTATGCTGAAGCTCCCTACCAATTTTCAGGAAACGTGGGGGGACGTCGGGGTCATAAAAATTATAAAATTTAATATTTAAAATGTAACTATATTTTTGCAAGGAATGTATATACAGTCATCATACACTTGCATCATGAAAGATAAATCATAAATGATAAAATTACAAATCGATGAATGATGAATCATATAATTGAAACAAATTTAAAAGTTAAAAGTTAAAACATACATCATACAATCATGCATGTAAGTTTGTAAGTTTGTAACTATATAAACATTAATGTAACTACTAACAATGTACAATGAAAATAAAGTTTAAGATATCATATGACATATTATATCAAGATTCAAAATAGAGTTTAAACTGAAGTTTACAACTCAAGTCTGAAACATAAAACTTAAACGCAAATAAGTTATGTCTGAAACATAAAACATAAAACATAACATATGAATATCAAATGATATCATCATATTGATAAATGAGCATAAATGCTCAAGTTAATGCCCCACTAGTCTCTGCATCCAACTTCTGCACGAATATATCAAGATCAACCATGTCACCATCTGAATCATAATCACTTGGATTCTCAAATATGCTAAGTGGCACATCAACTTTTAACACGAAACCATAAACTAAAAGGGGCGGTGAGGGGACGTGAGGGGGCGTGAGGGAAACATCCCCTAGAAGTCCCCAAGACCCCGGAGCGCGAGGGGGCGAGGAATCTAGACCTCTAGGTGGGGGGGCGAGACCCCGTGTAACACTGGTTTATGGAGGTGGTGGAGCAAAAAAGAGCTCAAATAGAGCTGAAATTTTTCACATAAAAAGGACTGTGGGCTTGACTAATGGTTCCATTTAAAAAATGATATCTAGACAGAGAATAAGTGTAGCATGCAAACATGCATTGAAAATCCATCCGAGTTTGCATTGTATTACTTATGATGGATTAAAATTTGGGTTTCAAAATGCCAGGTTATGGCATGATTTTGTCGAGAAACCCTTAGTTGGATTCTCATGTTGGTTTAATTTATATTTTAAGTTTGTTTTGCAGTCTTTGGGTGATAGTAAATCATGAACTAGGTTACCAATGTGTAACAATCATATTTCAAGAATAAAGTTGTGATTTTTTTATATTATTATTATTATCTATTAGCTACGAGTATTGACACCTAATGCCCGGAATTTTGACATCTTGATAGCATGGATAATTTCGAAAATGTTTCTAGTAATGTTAACATAATAACTATCATTACATGTCTTCACTTTTTTCACCATAATAGACCCGTGATATGGACTCATCACACAACTTCATATGCTATGTCCCAACAAGTTCAAACTGGTTGAACCTACCTCATAGTGTGGTTATTAAGGACAAGTTGCTTGATATATAACTCGATAGCATAGACCACGTTGCAGTTCTAAAAAGAATCCTCAAGTGTCAAAAAAACTTCACAATATGTTCTACTATAAGCCTTTTGGGATACCTGAAATAATATATGTATCATTGATGACTTTTAAAGTATGAAAAGATCCAGAGGGAAAGGAAATCAATGGAAGAGTGATCCACCAATGAGAACCTAGAATTTAGCATCAGATGAGTTAGAGTCTAGGAAATTGAAAGCCTATAATTTTAATTAGTGATGAAGGACATCACATAGGTAATTATATTTTCATGTAGAATAAACTGTTAATTCAAATTTAAACTACATAATATGAAAGGCATACCATAAATTTTTCCACGTAAGTCCAAACAACCTATAAAAATGGAAAACCTTCTTTTTCCATGGGAAATAATTTACCTTTCCTTTTTCAAGGCAATCTAAATCACAAAAAATATGAACTATACCGCACACATTCTTGGATAATGTGAAAGTGGAAAAGGAATACCCTACACAAGTGATGCACACATGTACATTTGAACACTAATAGATTTTTGTAGTTGAAATGCAATGCTTGTTTTCATTTAAATGTAGGGTTTTTAAAGCAGGGAGAAATAATGGCCGCCAAATTAATAAGCGTTTCTTTGGGAAAAATTTAAATCTTGTATTGGGTGATGAAGATAATAGAGGGTATTGAATCTTGATTCTTGACATCTAGAGAGAACCATACAGCCTAACACAATCCAATAGAATTGACCAAAAAAACCCAAATAGAGTCAACCCTACTATAGGAGGAAGGGCCTGCAGCAAGAACTTACCATTTTGCAAGAGCTGAGGGCGAATGTTGTTCTGCAAGAGCTGAGGGCGAACGCTGAGGGCGAATGTTGTTCTGCAAGAGCTGAGGGCGAACGCTGAGGGCGAATGCTGAGGGCAAAGGCTGTTCTGCAAGAGATGAGGGCGAATGCAGGGCGAATGCTGTTCTGAAAGAGCTGAGGGTGAATCCAGGGTGAATGCTGTTCTGCAAGAGCTCAGGGCGAATGCCGTTCGCAAGAGCTCGGTGGCGACCGGCCGTTTCTGCAAGAGCTGAGGGCGAATGCTGAGGGCGAATGGTGTTCTGCAAGAGCGGAGGGCGAATGCGCGCGTGACATCAGACGTTAATGTAGGACACATGTACATTTGAACACTAATAGATTTTTGTAGTTGAAATGCAATGCTTGTTTTCATTTAAATGTAGGGTTTTTAAAGCAGGGAGAAATAATGGCTGCCAAATTAATAAGCGTTTCTTTGGGAAAAATTTAAATCTTGTATTGGGTGATGAAGATAATAGAGGTATTGAATCTTGATTCTTGACATCTAGAGAGAACCCTACAGCCTAACACAATCTAATGGAATTGACCAAAAAAACCCAAATAGAGTCAACCCTACTATAGGAGGAAGGGCCTGCAGTAAGAACTTACCATTTTGCAAGAGCTGAGGGCGAATGCTGTTCTGCAAGAGCTAAGGGCGAACGCTGAGGGCGAATGCTGTTCTGCAAGAGCTGAGGGCGAACGCTGAGGGCGAATGCTGTTCTGCAAGAGCTGAGGGCGAACGCTGAGGGCAAATGCTGAGGGCAAATGCTGTTCTGCAAGAGCTGAGCTCGAATGCTGACCACAAATGCTGTTCTGCAAGAGCAGAGAGCGAATGCGCGCGTGATATCAAACGTAGCTATTGCGACAAATACCAAACATTTTTATGTAGCGCGCATATAAGTTTCGAATTTTTATGTAGCGCCCATATAAGTTTGGTATTTTTATGTAGCGCGAAAATAACTGTCGCTATACCGACGGCGGAAAAGGCGTCGCTATTAGGACGATGCCTCCAAACGTCGCAATGGCGACACCTAGACATTGTGTCGCCGTTGCGACGTTTAGAGTCGTCTCAATAGCAACGCTTTGGGCCATGGTGTCGCAATTGCGACGTCTTCCTTTAAACGTCGTAATTGCGACACTAGTCTAAGTGTCGGTATTACGACACTTTTCTATAGACGTCGGTATAGCGACGGTTTCGGGCGGGATGGAAAAAATTTGGGAAAATTTCTGACATTTGGTCAAAAGCGTCGGAAACAGGTGTCGGAATTTCCGCGAAATGTAGTAGTGTGTATTCAATAATAGATTTCCTGCACACAATAGTGGAACTTTATCTAAATGGAATTTGCTAGATAATAAACTTAATAGATATGAATTATGTGTTGACTCATAGGAAATCTCTATTCGAATAGTCATTACTTGAGGGAAATGATACATGCTTATTACTTCTTAAAAAAATGACTAACCCTAACCACTATGGCCTTGGACATATTATAAAAAATGCTCCACAATAATGGTATTAAATCATTATCTTTTGACAAAAAATATATTAACAGGCACATAGCATCATCAAAAACTCATTGGAATGATCAATGATGACAAACATTTTTTGATCGTCACCAAAAGTAACAAAAAGAGCATTGGTGAGGGTCATTAAAAGTTCGTCACTCGCAGTGTCACCAAAGAGAGAATTAGTGATGGGCCTTTAACGACCCTCACAAAAAGTGAAATGTATTTGGTGACAGACCATAAAGGACCATCACTATATACACTTATAGTGATGGTTTTTAGAGATCAATGATGACGGACATTTTTTGACCGTCACCAAAAGTAACAAAAAGAGTATTGATGAGGGTCATTAAAAGTTCGTCACTAGAAGTGTCACCAAAGAGAGAATTAGTGATGGGCCTTTAACAACCCTCACCAAAAGTGTCATTGAAAATGTCTTTGGTGACAGACCATAAAGGACCATCACTATATACACTTACAGTGACGGTTTTTTAATGACCATCACCATATGTGACAATGGTGATGGACCTTAAAGGTCCGTCACAAGCATGACCCTCACCAATGTGATTTTTTCTTGTAGTGAAACCTCTTTGGCAGACTTTGAACAATGGTACTTTGAAGGGAGACTTCAGAAACAGTTTTTAAGTGGCAGAAAGTAAGCAGGGAAAACAATAAATCATACTTGAGACCAACTATATTGAACTATTTAAGAAATAAACAAGCATAAGTGTTCTAGAGAGCAATTAATAATTTTCTAGAATATCTTAGCAGAAGAAAACATTAAAATAGTGAAGAGTAAACATAACTAAGGTGCTTTCAGAAGACATTTATTAGCCTAAAACTTTTACTCTACTGCAACAAAGAATGGTGAAACATAATGAAACAGGGAATAAAAATAACAGATTTAGAGTATGTCACCAACAACCAAGCTCAGGGATCCAATGACAGAGCTTTCTCCATCTACAAATAGGTCAAGACATCCACAAGTCCTAAAAGATCAATTTCCTTTCAAATTCAGCAGAACTAGGTATTACTCCAAAGAGTCACCAAATGCCAACAATACATTGAGTTCCAACGTAATATTTATGCTACAAAAGAGGAGGTGGAACTGATCTAGGGCTTTGAGAGTCATTAACTATAGATTAAATTCATTCCTAACCTTGAAAACCATGCAAGGCATAAGGTAGGAAGATGTTCAACTACTTCTCTATTTCAATAACTTTGTCTTAACTTCTGAGAGAAAGATAGTGTAATATTCCAAAATTTGCAAGCAGCAAATTGGAATATTAATTTCTGCTTATATCATCTAGGAGGTGAATAAAATGGGTAAAATTCCCATGAGCAAGAATAAAATCCCTCATAGTGTGAAATGGATCTATGGAGTAGCTTAATTTTTCACCTTCCATTTTGAAAAGGGGAAAATGCATGAGGACAAGGTCAAGTTTGACCAAGTCAACAGTGTTAGTGTCAGTCTTTGTGGCCTTCCTCCAGTGATCAAACATGCTCTTACAAAGTGATTTTAAGGTGTCAAGGTCAAATTTTGTCATTTCAGTGAGTCTTCAAGTAAAATTTGGTCACTAGGTATTAGGTCTAGGGTTTGTTTTCACTCCTTTCAAAGTTGTCCAAATGTCGGTCCATGTCACCATTCAGCTGAGTGTACCATCATTCAAAGGGTTTTCATCATCATGTCAGGTTCCAATGGGTCATTTTACACCTTGTTCATGCTTCAGTTGTGCCTAGGTAAGGTTCATTTCCCTCTCCTAGGGTTTTGAAGGTAATTTCTCTTGGATGGTCAAATCATCAGAAAAACTTGTATCCTAATGTTCATACACCTTCCCCTATCCTTAATGTACCTTATTAAACACTTCCCATCATTGAGATCCCCCAAATTCCTCATTTTTGCACAAACCCTAGTTTCTTGCTACAACTTGGCAATTTTCTAGGCTAGGCCTGTGTTTTTCCCTTTTGGACCCCTTCCCCTCACTCAATCTCTGAAATTCCACTTTCCCCTACTTCCTAACATCCCTCCCTACTTCCCAAAATTTTCTCAAGAATTTATAAGCCCCTTATCCCCTTCATTTCGCCTCATTTCGACAAATCCCTTGTTCCACACATCCGGATAGGTTTTACTCCAATGATTTTTCCGAGAAATAAAAGATGGATTTGGAAAAAATGAGAGAGTTTTTTTTCCACAATAGGCCAAGGAAGAATATCCTCCTTCCCTTTTTACACAGGTTTCATGGCTTTATAGAAATTTCAAAAATACAGTTGCCTCAGGAGAATTGATGCACCTCTGAAGTGACCTTGGGAAAATCAGGATTTCTCCTAGCTTGGTTGTCCAAATGACTTTCTTGATGATTAAAATGATAACTAGACACAAATATCTTTCCAATGAGCTATCATGATCTCAATTTGGAGTTGAGGAAGGCCTCTAAAAGTCTCCTGCAAAAGGGTGCGACGCGTTGGGTTTGTGGCGCGACACGTTGGGTTGTTGCGCGACGCATTGGGCTGCAAAAAAATTCATTGCCATTTCTTCCAAATATTCAAATAGAATTAGTCCCTCTTTGTTCAAGTAAGTCATGCAACCTCTCCATTTCCCATGAACATGTGTGTGATGATATTTATGAGGATTTAAATGCAAAAAATCAAACACTATTATCTTGTTTGAAGAATGCTCCTTTAGGGTTTTAAAATTGGTTTGGTGTCAATCATTCCCATTTCCCCCATCCCTCCTCACTGTCTATCTTCTCACAACAGCCCATTTCCCTATTCCCTTGTATCCCTAAGTCAGTCATTCCTATCCCATTCCCATTATCCACATCCCAATTGTAAATTTTCCCAAAACCCAAGGTTATCCCAAGAGATTAAGTGACTGTCCCTAAACTTATCAAATCACAGATTTCAAGTGGCCAACTTCACTTAATTATAGTCCATCATTCCCACTACTCTATCCCTCCATAGCCCCTCACATATTTTCATACATTTGGCAACAAAAACCAAAGACACCAAACTCCTCATATTCACCCAAGACAACATAGACTTTGGAAATCATGGAGACAGATACTTCTTATGACCGAGACAGTGACTCCACAACTGAATTTCATGCACCAAGGAGACAAAAAGCTGTTGGATAAGGCCAAAAAGGAAAATAACATGTTGAGGTACATGAAGAATCATTATTGGGCGAAAAATCATGTTTGCAAGGCACGAATCAAGATCCTGAAGGCAAAGTTAAAGAGGGCATTAAAGCGTCGCAAAAGGCATGATAGACTAAAAATTTTGGCCGAAGCCTCCTTGGCCCAAAATAGTGCATGATGGTGGACAATCAGCCCAAATTTCAAGAAATTTGGGACACATTTTTCAAATTTTGATTTTTTTGGCCAAAACAAAGATTTTTCTGCCCGACGCGTCGCGCCACTTGGCGTGCACTTATGATTGGGAGTTCCTCTTGGGAAAAACTTTGTATTTTTGGATTTTTCATGAAAATTTATACATGCCTACACATTACCTAGATATTTTGACAACTTTTGGGTTGCCGGAAGGGTCAAAAACACGCTAAAATTGACCTTTTTGCCCCTTTTTGGACACACAGGAAGAAGTGTTGGGAAAACTCATTTTTGGAGGGGAAAATGGCAACCAAATTCAGAAATTACACTTGGGGTGGAAATTAGACAGGCAGATATTTCCAACGAGCTATCCTGCACTCAATTTGGACACCGAGAAGGCCTTCAAAATCGGCTCCAAACTGGAGCGACGCATAGAGAAATCAGGCGCGACACATTGGGGATTTTTGCTCAGTTTTGACTCAGTAACTCTGTTTTTCGCCTAGTTTTGGCCAGTTTGACTTTATTACTTCCAAATGTAAAAATATTGATGTAATTTGATGTAATTTTATGGGTCTTGATGTAATTTTGACAATTTTGTACTCATGTAAGTAGATTCATTCATCAAAAGGTGAATTGTAACTGAATGAATCAGTTTCCTATCTTATAGAGGCAAGCTTTTCCACTGCCTATTTTCCATTTTTTAGTTTAGATCTTGTTGAAAAAGCTCCTAAAATAGTGAGCTCTACCCCTAGAGGCATGGGGATGAGTTATGATTGTCTATATCTTGTAGTTTTTTAGTCATTTTCAGGGTTGGACACTTGGGATTGCTTTGTGCTTCATTGTACATTTCATCTCTGCATTTTGGCAAAGGAATAGACCAGGGTTTACAGCACTCTTTGGGATCCATGTGGCTCTATGTTTTGATGGTGTGTTTCTCTCTGTGATTGTAATTTTACTGATGTTTCATGTGTATCATCTTCCCTCTTATTTCTTCTTAAGTTAAACAAACAAGTGATAAAGGTGGAATTCATTAGATTTGCAGTGCTCTACCTTGAGTTTTGTTTAATTTTCCATGTTTTCAACTGTCTGAAGAGGATTCCTGAAAGCCTCTTTCCCTCTTCAACACCTCACTGGTCTGAGCTATCCATTTCATTCAATTCAAAACATCAAAACAATTGCCTCCCTTGCCCCATTCAGACCTCTGCAAAAACTAGGCCTCATTCCCCAGACCCAAAATCTGCCTTTCCCTTTGATCCAAAAAACACCTGCAAAAATAAAATCCAACCTCCTTACATATATACCTAGCCTAAAATCAGCCTTTATTCAAGTCATCTCAAGCCTCACTGATTATTTTGCTGAGATTGACCAAGAGAGAGCCCTCTCCCGATCTGGTAGGGCTAGCTACCAGATTAAGCATGGTTTGATGTTACCCTAGACTCTGCCTTCTTCAACCTGAGGTAGATTTAGGTAATAACAAAAAGCACTGCCTAAGAGGGTGTGGCTTACTTGGGAAGACAACGCAGTTTGAGAGGGAGAAATATTATTTGTGGAGGAAACCCTAATGTGTGGGGTCCAGGGCAAAGAGACATTCACTTGCATAAAAGGAGAAAGAGGCAGCCATAGTGAGACATCTTTTGAGTATTTGATTATTTGTCTGATTAGAATATTTGCAGTCTCTGGCTAATTAGCTGAGTTGTAGTGTTGTTTAGCATGAGGGATTCCTATTTAGGATTTTCTCTCCTTCTTGAGAGGCCTATTGAAGGATTGCACTTCATTTTTCCACATCTTGGCTCAAGGCCAAAGCCACTCTTTCAGTCACTGTGTTATTTCTGATGAAGTATAACGTAGTATTGCAAGGTGTTGCAGTGGAGGGTTCCACAACTCCATTCCTTGGCTCATCTTTCAGATGAGGGAGCTCCTATTCCTCCGAGAGGATAGTAAGGGAAATTTCAGAGCTGATTGCACATATTTGGCACCAAGACAAGCATCTCCTATCTCCTACAGATCAGTCCAGCTCCTTGACTACGTTATATCTGAGCACATTTGCAGTGGGGACTTGCTCCACTATTTTGGAGGGTGAGATCTTCAGGGATTGGATCAGCCTATCACCTGAGAGATCCATTGGACGAGATCTATGCATCATATGTAGCATCATTAGTTATATTCATCCATTTCTATTTTCTGAGTTGCAGTTGCTACCCAGCAACTCCAGTATTTCTGCAGATTTTTCATTTGTACATGTATTACAGCCAATCCTTCTAAGGATTGTTGTATCATTGTTGTGTTTTTATTTTCAGGGGTTGAGAGCTTTCTCCCCCACCTTTCTTGAGTTGATATTTCCATATCATTGTATTTTCTATTATTATGTTGTAGTGCCTCCTATAAACTGTGTTGATATAGCCTTGTGTAAACTTTGTGTAGTAGTGGTCTTCAATTTCTTGTACATGTTCTGTTGAGGCTCTCATTGCTTAGCTTGAGTGATTGATTACTCAAAGCATTGTACTCTTTTGCTGCTATATTATACATTAGGTGGCTATTTACATCTTCATGTGTGTGTTGGCTCATTAAAATAATGCTATCATTCCATTGTATGTTCATACATTGTTGCAATCCCTTCACCGAGCATTTTCTGAAGACAACTAGGTGTGGGAGATCTGTTTAACCCACCTAGAGGGATTTATTTGGAGCCACCTCTTGGATTTAGGACTTAGATACATTGATCTAAGGGATCCAAGTCTTTTTTTCAATTCCTATAGTAGCCATTACTGGAAAATGTATTTTCCAGTCATGCCTTTCTAGCTGTTCCAGATTTGGGATATTACAGATAGGAGAAAAGATTGAATTTTTAAGGCTTATCCTTATCTTTACAATAACTGTCTGACAATTTTAAATATACTCTTTACTGTAATAACTGTTTTTTTGTCTTTACATGTAGGAAGTAGGCCAAAGGTGTCAGTTTAGATATTCTGAGTGAATAACTTCTCTTTGTTGATGTATTCGAGGTTGTTTTTAGTCGAACTTTCCTTAATTTCATCATTTAAACTGTGTTTATGGCCTGATTCTGATTTAGCCTTCATAACTCATCATGTTTCCTCTAACACTTTTTGGACTTCCTTAAACTTCTATTCATCTGTTTTTAACTGTGTTTTTAACCTTTAATCTTCATTTAAGCCTTGATCACTGTCTTCTTTTCTTGCATAGGTGTCTTCTGTTGCTGCACTGGAGGGTTTATTAAATAAATAAATGTTTGCGAGACATCGTTTAATCCATGAAATTAAACCCTTGATCTCCCTTTATGCATATTTTTCCTTCAAGGATCGTCATCCTGGGCTCTGTGCAATATGGATTTGTTGAGGGAGGGCCTGCATAATTGGCCGCCATTAAACCTACAAATAAACCATAAAAAATATCAATAAAACCTGCATTATTGGGTTTAAACTGCTTACAAAGGCGTGAGGAGTGGTTATGGAGCATTGCAGAAGAAGGGGACTTTGCAGGGAGGGGTTTTGTATGCAAAACCAGAAGAAACGAGGTGAAATTTGAATAATGGTGCAGGAACAGGGTAACGTGGTTTGGGGGAATACCAGGGTTTTTTTCGCACAAGAGATGGATGGTAAGTGGTTTAGGCCCTGGCGAATGCGATACCATGCAATGGTTGACACGCGTCCTTGGGAAAAACACTTTTTTCGCGTAGAAAAAAGGCATCGGACATTTTTGGTGAAATGGGCATGATAATGGATACGAACCATTAGATCTCAAGGAAGCCAGATCAACGGTGAGGAACGGTGCGATCGTTGGTTGGACGGACGGTGGATAGGGCGATGATATCAGAAAACTTGTTGTGAAGCAAGGGGTTAGAAAGGATTTGGGATCAGCGATGACTGTTGGATCTGAAGGATCAACGGTTCAGATCCTATCATGACGATGAAAATATAGGGGATGGTTGGGTAGATGGAGAAAAGGAGAGGAAAAGAGGGCTGTCAGATTTTGACGATCGACGGCTGAGATCAATTGGGGATAATAGATGATGTGGGGTAATATATATAAAGGAAAAGGAGCTTAAGGTAGAGCGCTAGGATAGGGTCCCATGGAGGAAAAAATGGGACCAGGGACTTAGTCCTTTAAGTAGTGGTTGCGGGCCCTTGGTCATATAAGGAAGAAGAGTAGAGTGCTTAAGCCCAAAAAGGGCTTAAGGCCTAATTTCTTTAATGGGCAGAAAATAGGCCAAAAGAGGGTTTTTAAGCTTTTTTGGAGTTTTACGATAGGGTGAAAAAGGGTGTTTTAAACCAAAAAAAAGGTGTTTTTATAAGGTTTAGAGTTTGTTAGGGAAAATGAAGGGTAAATGAGAAGGGGAAAAAAGGGATTTTCAGAGGGAAAAGGATTGATAGAAAACATGGGTAGAAATGATAAGATGAGGGAATGAAATGTAGGTGAAATGGTGGGAGTAGCCTGAAAACAGTTTTCTTTCTGAGATAGCAGGATAACTTGGAGGATTTGAGTGAATATTTTCTTTGAATTGATAGACTTAGGATAATTAAGGTAATGAGATTTCTAGAACTCACAATTTTTCTACAAATATTGGTTCTAGAAATCTGAGATTGTCAACTTAGTCATCTTTTTAGATAAGATCAAAATTATTGATGACTAACACCTCCGGGGCTACATCTGCTAGTTTAGCTCCCAATGGCATGTCCATCTTTCATTATGCTCAAAATGTTTCAAATACATGTGTTTATAAGCCTCCAATGGCTCCAGAATGCTCAAATTAGTCTAGGTAGACTCTTGTTTCACCCAAATTGGTCGAAAATTCACCTATCTAGGCTTTTTTCTCAATTTCCCCTACAAAAACTCCATTAAATTTTGAGGACTACAACTGACTGCAGTTAAATTTAGCATAAACCTCTAAATTTGGAGGCGCATTAACTATCCTGCCATCGAACTAACCGTCGCATTAAATTTTAAGGGTTAAGGGCAGGGGTGGCCACCGGCCGACCCCCCCGCCCCCCCCCCCCCCCCAAAAAAAAAAACCTTGCGGTTAGGGAAACCTCAGCAGTTAACATAGCATGGCACAAAACTTTGATGGGAGCAGAGTTCCTAAGTCTGCCGGCATGTCCATCGGACTGCGCGCATGTGACAAGCTTTGGAGTTGCCAGATGTTATAGTTCGGAAACTAGATACTTAGAATTATGTTCCATGATTATCAACTGACATGTGAATAATACAACGGGGCTTCCATCAGGTTAGGATTGTCAGCGGTCCCCCCCCCCCTCCCAACATGCAAAGTTGTAATATCCCCAAACTGGGACTATCAGCAATACATGTCTGAAAAACACATTTTTCGGGAATGTATGCTACAACACTCAAAATCAGCCCTTGGATCCTCTAGATATGAAAATCTAAGATTTGAATCCAAAAGGAGATAAAAAAAAAATCAACCTAGGTGAGGTAAATAGATCTCACACACCTAGTATGACTGGAAAATGCCCAAGAATGGGACTGCAACAATACTAAACAATATTGCTCAGAAAATAATGCAGTTTAAATGAAAAAAAGTAGGAGGCCAATATGGAGGCTCAATATTTACTTATACATTAGAAAATCAGATTTATGTTTAAGCTCATACATTATATAACAGAGGATAGAAGAATTTACATGAAGAAATCCACAAGAATGAGGTGCTGCAACCATAGAAAATGACTGAACAAGCTTGGGAGCGTTATTTTTATTTGCTGAAACAACAGTATATTACACTTTAGATCTAGAGCAGATCTGTGTACAAAAATTTAGATCTATATCATATTTTTACACCAGAAAGGCTCCTCTACAAATGCCCCTTGGGGTTTTCAGCAGAACATGGAGTACATGGAATAGATCTCAAATCTTATGGAGAAGATCTGTAGAATGATTCAGAAATTATGAAGTAAAGACAAGAGTATTTAGATAATATCTGAATATAACATGTATTAGGTCTGTAATCCATGAATCACCACAGTGAAGGGAAGATTCCCAACACTGGAGATCTCTCTCCCAAAATTATGCCAAAGCTCCCTACAACTTCTCCTTTGCAAATAACGCAGTATAGGAAGATGGACTACGTTGTAGGCTTTAAGAATAGTTTGGCCTGATGCCAAGATCTGAAAATGCAGCTCCAAAGGTCTTGTTGGGGCTCCTATGTTTTGGCAGATTTGGTAATACCAAAAGATAAGACAACATCAAACCACTTTGGGATCCTAGGATCTAGCCCTCCTAGATCCGGAGAGGGATCTCTCCATAAAACAAAGAACGATATATATCTTTGAAGATCAAAATGACATATTAGGCTAGGTATGAAGCACGAAGGGGGGTTTAAATGATGTGGTTGGTTGTTGAGTTGGTCATGAGATCATCAACTGAGAACGTAATGGGAGGAAAGGAGCAGAGAAGTAGGATGTTTCGGCAAAAGAGAATGAGTCAAGACTGTGCCATCCATTGGGATATGGAGTCATGAAAGGAGATTACTTGCAAGCAACTAGCCAAGAATTTCCACAGGGCAAGTCATCTATACCAAAGGATCTTGAAGATAGATGGTGGAATGGAACATTAAGAGTGAAGGTGAAAGAAGGAAAGAAACCCAATTTCTGTCTATAGATCAGGTTAGAGGTCATTTAACTCCAAACCTACTTGGACATACTCAAAGGCAGCTTTTAATGAAGTCACAAAGGGGGCAGCTTATAGATCGAACCAGAGGTCATTTAACTCCAGGTCTGCTTTAGCATGCTCCAAGGGGAAACAGAGATAGGTTTTGACACAAAGCTAGATTCTATAGATCAGAGAAGGACTTTTAACCTTCCCTGCTTTGACACTAGCTAGGAAATCCAAGCAAAAAACCTGAATTCATACATCAACTAGCAGTGAATAACAGCTGCTACATTGGTTAAATTACAAGCATTTTCTCTTAGATTCACAATAAGCAGAAAAAATCAAAGACAAGAAGAGAAGTGGGCATTAGGGTACCATGTGAGGGTATATCCTAATCCTGATTTACGGATTCTTATCGAAGAAATGTGAACAATATGATAAAAATGAAAAAGACAGGGAAACATCACCCGTAGTAATAGACCAGGATCCTGTGAAATTCGCTTGATTAATTGATGCAAAACCAGTCACATATTCTAAGCTCAATGGCTAACATAGTCCAAAATTTCTCCTCCTAGCCTACTACATTACAAACTACTCAGCTACCCTCCCCAAAAAATGTTCTAACAGCTAAGAAAATCCCCCTAAGAGCAACAACAACAATGCAACCCTTTACAATATGTTCTTTGGGATTCTTATAGGAGAATGAATAATAGCAGGAGTAGATGTTCATTTAATTTTATCATTAAGACAGAGTGGAGGAAGTGTTCGATCCCACTCTACTTAATGGTTTTGCAGTGCTATACTCTGTAGTCTGGTTCAGAGGTCTCTGTTAGGTCGATATTAACCTCGGATTTGTTCTTGAAGTCCTTCTGGCTGTTTGGAACTCTGCGCTGCCTTCTGGAATTGGTGAACTGGATAGAAAGTCTGTAGGCCTCCATGCTTCATAATTGTGGTCCTGAAAGTCTTTAAGAAGCTTCTGTCAGTGTAATTAACTGTTTATGGGCTCGAGGAGGCATGGAGACTTTAATGGAAAGGTGTACTGTCTGGAGAAAAATGTTCTGCTGATGCTGGAAGCACTAATAGGACTTGACAATGTGCTTAGTCTTCTAACCGCATATTATCCTTTGAATAAGGATTAGGTGCTAAATATGAAATTAACAAGCCCGGTTCTCTTTAATCCTTCTCTATTGTTTCACTGGCTGCTGCTGTGACGACCTCTCTGTATTCCGAATCACAATGGCTGTGATTATGGAAAAAGGAGTGAATTTGCCACTTTGTAACAACCCTGCACAGTGAAATAAACCAATTATAAAAACCAGGGGTGGTGGAATAAATGCTGTGAAGGCCTGCGGAATGGTGGCGGAACAGTGGAAACGAAGACTTTGGAGGAAAAAGATGAAGATGCAATGAAATGGAGGTTTGGTGGAAGAATGAATGTGGGCATTCCGATCAGATGGGATGGATGGTTGTCATCAAATCGCATCGAAAGGTGGCAGGGGTGACACTTTTGGGAACTTCCAATTGGCGATGCATGATTGAGTGCCAGCCATCTGATCTGGAACAAGATCGATGGCGAAGATTCAATCGGCAGGGAGATGGACGGGGGTAAAGGAGTCGAGCGAGAGAAATAAGGGTCATTAGATTCGAATGGATGAACGGCTACGATTGGATTGGAGGATCGCAATCGGGGAAGATAGAGGGTGTCACGCTAAGATCTTTCGATGTGTGAGGAGTGATCATGTGCCAGTCGTCGGATCTAGGAATATATCGATGGCCCACGGTTAATTGGAGGGAATATAGAGCGGGGAAAGGCGCACAATGAAACTAGCGCTGACTGTCAGATCTTGCAAAGATCGATGGCTCAGATCTTAGCAGAGGCCAAACGACTAAATTCCATCGCATCGGAGGATTTCATGATAACAAAGGAATGCGCATACCGAAAGCTCCGATTGCGATAAGAGCCTGGGCCTTAAGCGCTTGGTCTCGGGCGTAGGACATATGGGGAAGTGGTTAAGGGGGTTGGCAGAAAAGGGGCTAAGCCTGACATGTGTAAAAAGTGGGTTTTCAAGCCAAAAAAGGGGTTTTTAAGGCTGAAAGAGGGATTCGATAGGGGAAGAAAAAGGGGCTATTAAACCAGCCAAAGGAGATTTGTGAGGTTTAAAAGGGGAATTAAGATGGTTTAGAGGGTCCGTGAGGAATTTAGGGAGGGTAAAAGGGTGAGGAAAACAGAGGTTTAGTGGGGATGAGATAAGAGGGAAAAAGGCCTTTTGGGCATTTCTTCTTCAAAAACTAAGAGGATTTTCTCATGAAAACAACAATGAGGGTTTATCAAAGGATAAGGCATAAGGAGGCTTCAAGGATTATGTGTTTTCAGGGGAAATGCATTCCTTGAAGGCTCAGAAAACAAATTATCCCCCTGTTTTCTTGTCAAAAAATTCATAGGGGGCTAACAGGTCTAACACTCTCTTGTCAAGGGGATAGAAGGCTTTCCCACTGAAAAGAGGCACTAGATTGGCCTAGATCTGAGTAGACCTAGTCTCCACTTGCTGCATCTTATAAGGAAAACCAAACCCTCAACAGGATTTGCGTTGTAGTTGGAAGATGAGCTTGACCAAATGCCTGATAGTGGACAATATTAGCAAGACTCCTCCAAGAGCTACTCAATGGAAGAGGTGGGATCCCTGCTCAGGAACACCCTAATGCTAAGCAACACTATTCTCAGCTAAACAACAAGAGAATGATATATGTCTAAATAGACAATATATTATGAAATATTATACCATCAACAACCTTCTCTTTTTGTCCCTTATTCCTTTTATAAGTGTGAGATATTTCCAAACCCTAGAACATCTCCATGATTTAGCTCATTTCACATGTGTAGCCTCCATCTAAAATTGCGTTGTGCATCTAGGAGGTTCACTGCATCTAGACAACGTTGTTGATTTGGTCTTGGTTGACTTGGTCAAATGGTCCAGCCCCTTTCACACCTAAGTGTGCTTATGTAAATAGCCCATATTTAGCTTTGTTCACATGTGGCATTGATTTATTTTGTTGTTTAGGAGTTTTATTGATCCCCCTTTACAATTTTATTCATAGAACATAAAAATGAAACAAAATTGTATATTCTCATTAGCTTGGGCTAATTGGGAATATTACAATCCTCCCCTAAAAAATGTTGCTTGTCCTCAATCAACTGATAGGGTAAGTGTTGCAACAATTCTCCTCCTCCATTGGTGATACCATCAAGGATCAAGCTTCCTTCACAAGCTAAGTTTTCACCAATCCATCCCTCCATGAATTGTTCCTCCAAAGTCATTATGAGATGTACATAATCCATCCCACAAGGAGTCAAGAACTCACATGAAACAAACATGGCTGAACCAATATTCTCCCTGAAAAATGTAACATAAGGTACATGGAGAATCTCCATCCCATGAGGTACATACATGCTCCCCATCCTCTCTCCATACAAGCCCATAAAAAGTACAAGTATATCATCAATGTATGGAAGTAGAACTGCATACAAGCAAACATAAATTTGAGCATGAGGAGGTGGGTCATAGTCCCACATATGGTACCAGCGTAGTGCATATCCTGCCTGCATCAGATCAAGGTGTGGTAAGTGGTTTTCCCACCACTTACTTGCTGCACATGTCATCTCACCAAAGATGAAAGTGTGAGATATGTTTGGTTCCTTTGGAAAGCATCCATCATGAAAGAAAATATCCCTTTTCACAACAAGGGAGTGGCCAACTTTAGAAATTTTAGTGGCCCAATTTTTTCCATGAGATTTACATGATACATCACTCCTCCTTGGAGGCATGGCCTACATAGACATGATGAAAGAATATGAAAAATCAGAAAATGAAACTTGATTTCCATGATCAGATCCTTCACCAACAATGTCTCTCATACACATGGAGTTGTTCATGGATCTTTCTCCTCTTTTCAAAGAAGGAAGATATGGCTAAAATAACTCTTGCATATAGTCATATGGCTGCCCCAACTCCACATAATTCATGCATTCTTGAAAATTTTGATGTAGCTCTCTTCCAAGGTTTTCCCATTCAAAGCATCTCATGATAGTGTTTTAGATCTTCATAGAATAGGTAGGGCTGAAACAGAACTCTTTGTAGGCCCTTTGTAGCATCCTCTTCTTGAGCTTGGAATCTCTAGGCAATAATACCCTATCATGATGATATATGACTCCCTCATGGAATAGATATCCCTCTTCATGCAGCTGGTCATCAAGCATCATACAAGTGTGAAGATCTTTGGAATAATCCACCAACAGCTGGGATTTCCAGTATAGATCTACACTCCCCAACAATGACAGTGCTGATGATGCGTCAATAGGAATATTTGTCATGTTACTGATCTCCTCTTTGACATTGCCAATGCCAAAGGTACATGTTGGAAGGACATACCTTCCCTTCTTCTCCTGGAACAACGCAGAATCAAAAATGTAGGTGGGTGATGATGATGAGAGAAAAAATCTCCCTCCTTCTTGTGCTTGCCCAAGCCTCCCAGTGCTATGGCTTTGTCTTCAAGTGCTCCAATCCCTCCTGGATCTAAGTTTGGAGCAGAAATTTGTGAGGTCCTCCCCACAAGATATGAATCAAGTGGCCTTCCAGGTGGTTTTCCACTAGATAAGAGTGTCCCATGTAGAAATTTCATGAACATAATAGATGGGACAATGAGGTCCTTGCTTCCACTACACAAATCCATCTCTATTTTTTGTGTGGAAATGTTATGTGAGGAGTAAGTATGCATGCCTTTGATCATATGAGGTTCACCACTCTTCTTTTCCACCCATTCCATTTGCAAAGCCTCCCAATCAGTGGTGACTTTCCCCAATGTAGTCAACCATTGAACACCCAAGATAACATTGGTGTCTAGTATGTCAACTAAAAAGAAGTGATCCACCGAAGTGTAGGATCCCATGGTGACTGAAAGTGATGGGACATAATTCATGCATTGCATTTTTCTATCTCCTAGGACCAAAACAAAGAATCCCTCAAAATTATCAGTGGGTATTTCCCTCCTTTGCACAATATGGGCATCAATGAAATTGTGCGTAGCCCCACTATCAACCAATACAGAAACCCTCTGATTCATGATTGAAACTTGAACTCTTAGGGTCAGGTAATTAGGTAATCCTCTCAAGGATGCAAGAGTCCCTCCAATAGGAGAAAAGGCTCCATTCCCATCACCTAATGGTGTTGGATCTCCTTCAACATTGTCAGCGCTGTGACCACTTCTTGGTTCATCATCTTTATCTTCTTCAAGATCTGAGAAGACCTCTATGTAATGTGCTTTACCGGAAGCACATATATTTCCAGGCACCCATGGTTCTTTGCAAGTGAAACATAGCTTCTTTCTCCTTATATCTCTCAGAAGTTCATCATCAAGAGTCTTCTTGTATGAGCTCTCCTTTGAAGGAGCACCTTTCTATTCCTTTCCCTTAGAAGGAAAAGAGGGCTTGTGCTGAAATTTTTCCTTTGCTTTAGGCAAGGCATCTCGAAGACCTCTAGCCCTCTCAATGGCATCATGCAGGGTAGTGGGATTGGTAGGTTTTACCAACCCATGAAGAGGTTCATCTATGCCATCGATGAACATGTACACCCTTCTTGCTACAGACAAATTAGGAACCATAACAGATAGTCTCAAAAATTCAGAGATATAAGACTCTGTGTTACCTGATTGCTTCAACTTTGCAAGGCTCATGAAAGGTTCCTCTGGATCCTTTCTATCAAATCTCTCCACCAGTATTCTAGTGAACTTAGAATAAGTAGTCACATTGGCATGACCCAATGTAGACAAGCCATGGAACCACCAGTTGTGTGCTTCACCTTCAAAGTGCAGTGCTACAATCTTAATAGCCTCCATCTCTGGAACCTTGTTCAATTGAAAGTAGATGTCCAATTTTTCTACCCATGCTTTGGTAGAACAGGTGGATGACCCATAAAATTTGGGTAAAAATAATATTCCCATAGAGTGATGTTAATCATGATTCTGATTGAATCCACCATCTCTATGATGATGCCTTGGTATTCTTTTTTCCTTAAGGTGAAAAAACTCTTCAAAACTCAAGTGATCCTTGAATCTCTAATTATGAGACTCATATTCTTCAAACTAGTCTTCAAGGGATGCTTGCTCTTGAGGCCCTTCATTTTCCACAGCCAAAAATGTAGGCATGGTAGAGCGTTGTGGAACTTGTGGAAATTGTGGCTGGTTCACTGGTTGATCATTCTAGTGATGAGACATGCCAAAGCTTTCTCCAATATGGACTCTCCTGGGAGATTCCTTGATTCTATCCAATCTCATCTCTTTGATCTCTCTAGCAAGATATTTCATGGCTTTCAAAAGGGTTTTTGCAAACTCCTTCCCATCTTGATCACTTCCAGATTCAAGGGCCTTCCCCTTGTCTTTATCATCATTGATGTAATCAAATTTCTTCTGTCTTCTTTATAGGTACCTCTTTTCTCTGTCAGTGAGAGGCTCATCTTCTTCTAAAGACATATTGGCTCTTTAAGAAATAAAATCATGGGTTGTGCCAAGATGATTGCTCTGATACCATTGTAATATCCCCAAATTAGGACTGTCAACAATACAGGTTTGAAAAACGCATTTTTCAGGAATGTATGCTACAAAAATCAAAATCAGCCCTTGGATCCCTTAGATCTGACAATCTAAGATCTAAATCCAAGAGGATATCAGAAAAAAATCAACATAGGTGAGGTAAACAGATCTCCCACACCTATTATGACTGGAAAATGCCCAAGAATGGGACTACAACAATACTAAACAATATTGCTCAGAAAATAACACAGTTTAAATGAATAGTAGGAGGAGGCCAATATGGAGGCTCAATATTTACTTATACATCAGTAAATCAGAGTTATATTGAAGCCCATACATTATAGAACAGAGGATAGAATAATTTACATGAAGAGGATCACCACAGTGAAGGGAAGATTCCCAACACTAGAGATCTCTCTCCCAAAAGTATGCCAAAGCTCTCTGCAACTTCTCCTTTGCAAATAATGTAGTATAGGAAGATGGAATGTGCTGTAGGCTTTAAGACCAATTTGGTCCGATGCCAATATTTGAAAATTCAACTCCAAAGGTCTAATACTCTCTTGTCAAGGGTATATAAGGCTTTCCCACTGAAAAAGAGGAACTAGATTGGCCTAGATCTGAGTAGATCTAGTATCCACTTGCTGCAGCTTACAAGGACAACCAAACCCTCAACAGGATATGTGTTGTAGTTGGAATACGAGCTTGGCCAAGTTCCTGATAGTGGGAAAGATTAGCAAGAATCCTCCAAGAGCTACTCAATGGAAGAGGTGGGATCCCCGAGTAGGAACACCCTAGTGCTAAGCAACATTATTCTTAGCTAAATAGCAAGAGAATGATATATGTCTAAATAGAAAATATATTCTGAAATATCATACCATGAACAACCTTCTCTTGTTGTCCCTTCTTCCTTTTATAAGTGTGAGATCTTTGCCAAACCCTAGACCATCTCCATGATTTAGCTCCTTTAACATGTGTAGCCCCCATCTAAAACTTCATTGTGCATCTAGGAGGTTCACTGCATCTAGAAAATGTTGTTGATTTGGTCCTAGTTGACTTGGTCAAATGGTCCAGCCTCTTTCACACCTAGGTGTGCTTATGTAAATATCCCAGATTTAGCTTTGTTCAAATGTGGCATTAATTTTTTTTTTTTTTTAGGAGTTTTATCGATCCTCCTTTACAATTTTATTCGTGGAACAGAAAAATGAAACAAAATTGTATATTCCCATTAGCTCGGGTTAATTGGAAATATTAAAAAATTTAACAACCTTAAATATATCTAGTGTGCCTATAGGGTAAGCTTCACCCGGAAGCAGAGATAATCAAAGACTTATGCGCGCTTGGAGGTCACTGGGTCGAACCCCCCGGACCCAAACAAAATTTTACTAAACCGTACAGGGGACACGTGGAAGCCTCGGGGCTGGCCACGTGTCACCCATCCATAGGTCGAAAAAAATACTTCGTACAACCCATCAACGATCCAGAATGTGCCACCTGGCGAAACATCATTTGTTTAGAGAAAACTAAATATTTCCAGAATATTCCACTTTTGCTGACTAGGCATCCAAGTCAAACCATTTGCAATTTTAGTTGTTTGGGAAAATTATCAGAACGTGATATCTCCCTCATATGACATCATTTTTTTGAATGGTTCATGGCACCAGAGTCAGAACGACGAGATCTACCCAGTCACTTAGGTTTGATATAGTTTCGAGCACTTTCAGTTTTGAGAAAAAATCAGGAACTGCTAATTACACCTCCCCATTGGGAAGATTTTGGACCCAAAAAGCTCTCTGTATTACTGATTATGAATATGAGGAGTCTGTGTCCTCACTATTCCAATCTGTATCCATTGAAATTTTCCTAATTTCATCAATTGGAGCTTTTCATGAAAAGACAAATTTTTCCTTGATTACGTCGACCGTCTATTGTTGTCTTTGACATCGTCATGCTGCATATTTTCTGAATTTGCAGAACAACAACCTAATTTTGTAGAAAACATCTTGTTTCTACCTTGGTTAATAATCAAAGGAAACTTGGAATCTTTCTCACCTTGCACTCTTTCGTTATGGCGACTTTTAGCTTCTTTCGCCTTGAACTTGTGTCAATTGTTGACCAAGTTTCTTTGCTATTGTATTGTGCCTTTTGGAAACTAGCAATGAAAATTTGTGAAACCTCTACCTTCTTTGCCAAGCTGCTTTGTCCTCTCTTTGACCTTTGCAACCTCTTGCACTGACACCTTGTTTTCAACTCCATTCAACACCAACGTTGATTGTTGCAACTTCTTGTCACCTTCTTTCAAAGACAACCAATTTTCAATATGAAACAACTCATTACATATATAAACATTTGTTTGAAAAGTATGATGCAAAACATCTCTTTGTTTTATCATAATCAATGTCAATTTTTGTCTTGCATTGACTAGCATCTTCATTTACCTTGCATTAACTAAAGAAGTGTCAAGTTTCTTGCGATGAGCTCTCACAATATACTCCTTGCCATATTTGAATAAATGTGATTCGTTCTCATGGTGATGGAAGATTTCTTTCTTGTCATACAAGTAAGGATTGCCCAACACCATACCTGTTATGTCAAGCGGAACCACATCTAATTCAACTGTGTCAATGAAATGTGTATTTATTGCAAACCACAATATGCACTTCTTTGAAACCTGTAAATTTCCATCCTTACAAATCCACCCAAGTGGATATGGTTTTGGATATGGAATGGTCTCAATATTAAGTTTCTTGACCAAGTCTTCAAAGATTAATTTTTCTTGTGACCCATTGTCAAACAATGTGTCAATATTGGTATGTTTGGATATGGCCCTCACATGAAATAGTTCAACTCTCTCTTCTTCATTTGGAGCTTGTATGTGACAGTTTGATGTACTAGTATTGGGTTTAGTTTCAATTTCTTTCCCCTTCATGTTCTTTAGTCCCATGGCTATAATTTTTCTTTCATCTCCTGAATCTAACCCTAAGTCTTGTTCAGATATAGCAACAGTTTTTCCTTTCTCTTTGGATTTCAAGCTATCTGGTTTCAATTCTGGATGAAGTTTCCAACAATGGTCTTCATCATGGCCACTTTTTGAACAATTTTTGAAAAATAATTTTCCCTTCTCTTTCCTGATATTTTCATTCCTTTTTTTCTTTCATTTTCCTTTTTTGGCTTGAGGGATCCTGACCCAGGTTTAGAGGTTAAGGTTTGTCAACGAACCCCTATACTATTGGCCCTTTCGGTAGTGACCTGCTTGCGCAAGACAAAGTCTCATTCGAAGTAGTATGGGGGGGGTGTTGGAACCAGGTTTCTGCACCCTAAGAGAGAGTAGGTAAGTCAAGAAGAGCTGCATTCCAAGCTTATCAGCTTTGTATTTAACAGATCTAGTTACAGAATTATATCGCAAGGCTCATATCTACTAGCTACCTTTGCATCCACGTGCGTAACACCAATCTATCACAATAATCAATAGATCATAGATTCATATAACAAGAACAATGATATTCTCGCAGCTATAAAACAGATCTATTCGTAGGTTCACTAATCAGTTATATTCCATAGTTACCAGAGTTACTTTAAGTCATAGATTAAATCAACACCTTCGCATCAGCAATATCACAAGTAATATCATAAATGCACAAACAATAGATCACAGGAATACTCTGTATTATAACAAAGACATATCCGTAGCAAAAACAGATAGCCAAACATATATCCAACAATTATCATCAATAGTAATACATAAAATCAGATAACACAGAGATACTCTAACCAGATTCACATATATTAGCATCCAAAACCCAAAATCCAACACAGCCTATGCACACAGGCAGTAGGGTCTGCACATAGCAAGACTGAGTATCTCCATGCACACAGCCAACAAGAGTCCTTACCCTAGCAACCCAAATAGATCTAACAATTTGCAACTATCATCAACCTCTATCCTTTCCTACTTATGTCTCAAAAAAGGTTCATCTATTTATACCGATTTAGCCTATGCATCCAATGGTCCACAAATTGTGGTTTGAGGAGTCTTGGTCTATCCTTGACCTGCTATAATGCATTAGGGGCTTTGACCCACACCAAAACCCCTGCATTATACTAATTAAGACCAAAACATATAAAACTTATACAAAATCGCATATTTTAGGGGAACCTGTTCCAACAGCCCCCCAACACAATCTTGTGACTCGTCCCAAATATTATGAAACCAACTCCAAAAATAGAAGAAAAGAGAGATCAACGCCTTAGAAATCAGCCACTTTGAGGGGAAAACCTCTAATACATTACATAAATGAAAAATTCTTGGATGATACAAATGACCAAAAGCTCCTTCTATATATAGGAGTTCATGGGCCCACAATATAATCCTAGCCAACCTAAAAATAACAATGTAAGGGCATAATAATAACAATATTTGGGTTACAGTGGTACAACAGTAACAATAACAGGGATACACTAATAAAAATAAAGGACTAAACTAGTAATATAGGGACCTAACATGCCCCTCTTCTTCAAAAAAGTGTTTTCCTCAATGCTTGAGTAGTTATGGGTGCTTCTGTATAAAATTCTGATCCTCCCATGTAGAATCTTCAGTGGGTAAGTTATTCCACTTGATGAGATACTCTGAAATTAATCGATTTTGTAGCTGTCGAGTTCTTGTTTCTGTCACCGCTTCAGGTTCCAATATGAATTTTCCTTCCTCATCAAGTTCTGGCAATATTGTTTGAACTAGAATATTTTCACCTATAACCTTCTTTAAGCATGAAACATGGAAAACTGGATGTACTCGCGAAGAAGCAGGAAGCTCCAATTTGTATGCCATAGTACCAATATTTTACAACACCTTGTAAGGACCATAGTACTTTGGCGATAATTTATTATCCTTCTTTGCTTGCTTGAGGGACATTTGTTTGTATGGTTGTAGCCGTAAAAATACCCAATCTCCTACATCAAAACTTCTCTCGCTGCGATGTTGATCTGCCTGTTGTTTCATTCGATTTGTGCCAAATTCAGGTTATCCTTTAAGAGTTGGAGAACTTCTTGCTGATGCTCGATGTGATCTTCCACTGCTTGAACCTTCGAATTTTCCCTTAAAGATGATGTGATGGATGGTGGATGATATCCATAAAGTGCCCTAAATGGGGTCATTTTTGCTGCAGTATGGAAGGAAGTGTTATACCACCATTCAGCAAGAGGTAACCACTTGACCCATTGTGTTTGTTTATCAGATACAAAACAACGAAGATATCCTTCCAAACATTTATTTACTATCTCAGTTTGACCATCTGATTGAGGATGATAAGATGAGCTATGAGCTAATTGAGTACCCAAACAAGAAAATAACTCCGTCCAAAAATTTCCAGTAAAAATGGGATCTCTGTCGCTCACAATAACCCTTGGGTTTCAATGTAGCTTTTGAATTGTGTCCATAAATGTAGTAGCAACTGTACTTGCTTTAAATGGATGAGATAATGCACAAAAGTGTGCATACTTGGTAAGTCTATCAACTACCACCATGATGACACTCTTTCCTTCAGACTTAGGTAAACCTGTGATAAAATCCATTGAAATCTCCTCCCCACGTTGACTTGGAATGGATAAAGGTTGTAGAAGTCCTGGGGTCTTAATTGTTTCCACTTTATTCTGCTGGCAAACCAAACATTCCGCCACAAACTTTCGAATATCAGATTTAAGGCCATCCCAAAAAAATTCTTTCTTCACCCTGTGGTAAGTTTTTAAAAATCCTGAGTGTCCTCCCAAAGGAGAAGTGTGCAATTCCAGAAGAATCTTTTGTTTTAGTTGGGAATTCTTACAAAGATATAAGCGATCTTTGTACCATAAGGAATCATTTTTCCAACAAAATGTATCAGATGTACTAGGATCTTGCTGCAACTTTTGAATGAGTATCCATACATCTTTGTCCTTCTTCCATTCATCTCTTGCTTCAGTTATCCAATCTGGTTGGATAATAGAAATGGCACAAAGCAATGCTTCCACCTCTTCATTCTTTCCTGAGAGTGCATCTGCAACAACATTCAGCTTTCCTTTTTTGTAGATTATTTCAAAGTCGTAACCCAACATCTTTGTGACCCATTTTTGTTGTTCTTCTGACGATAGTCTTTGTTCCAAAAAGTGTTTAAGACTATCATGATCAGTTTTTACATTGAAGTGTCTTCCCATTAGGTAAGTTCGCCATTTCTTTAGTGCATGTAGTATTGCTAACATTTCCTTCTCATAAATAGGTTTCTGTAAATACTTTCCTTTGATCGGACGACTTTCAAAAGCAATGGGTCTTCCTTCCTGCATTAAAACTGCACCAATTCCATTTCCTGAGGCATCACATTCCACAATAAAGGTTTTTGTGAAGTCTGGCGTAGCTAAGATCGGTGCTAGGCACATTGCCTCCTTAAGACGTTCAAAGGCCTTAGTTGCTTCAGGAGTCCATGAAAATGCATCTTTCTTCAATAATGTTGTTAGAGGTGCTGCTATTCTCCCATAATTATTAACAAACTTGCGATAATACCCCGTTAACCCGAGAAATCCTCGCAACTGCTTTATGGTTGTGGGGACTTTCCATTCCTTAATGGCTTTAATTTTGTTAGGGTCTACCTCAACACCCTCGTGAGATACAATATGACCCAGATATTCCACCTCTTGTACTCCAAAGAAACATTTGGATGTTTTTGCATATAATTGTTTCTCCTGCAATAGTTTGAGCACCCTGTCAACATGTTGAACATGATCCTTCCAAGACCCGTTGTAGATTAGTATATCATCAAAAAATACTAGCAAAAATTTTCTAAGGAAGGGTTTGAAAATGGAATTCATCAACCCTTGAAATGTAGAAGGTGCATTGGTAAGACCAAAAGGCATGACCAAAAATTCATAATGACCCTCATGAGTTCGAACTGTTGTTTTCGGAATATCTTCAGTCTTCATTCTAATTTGATGATATCGTGAATGAAGATCCAACTTGGTAAAATAAATTTCTCCATGTAATTCATCCAATAATTCATCAATCACAGGAATGGGAAATATATCTTTAATGTTGAGCTTATTGAGCTCCTTATAATCCGTACCATGTGCCATGATCCATATTTCTTGTGCACTAATACTACTGGAGTAGAGAAATAACTTTGACTAGGTTGAATTATACCAGCCTCTAACATTTCTACAATCATACGTTCAATTTCGCTCTTTTGGATGTAAGGATATCTATAAGGCCTGATGTTTAGAGGAACACTTCCTAGAATCAAATTAATAGAATGATCATGATCATGAATAGGTGGGAGCTTTTTGGGAGTTTCAAACACCTTGGAATGATTGTCCAAGAATTTTTGGAGATCTGCAGAAATAGATGATTTTGATGTTTGAACTTATAGTGAGCATAATTGTGAAATTAAGCTTCGTTGTTATTTCTTTAGAAGCTTTGTCATGACATTAGAGCTTATTATCTTTCCCGTCTTCCCTGCGATACCTTGTAATTCGACTTCCTTTCCTTTTGAAAAAAATTTCAAGAAAAGTTCTTGAAAATTAAAAGCTACCGTCCCAAAAGATTTTAACCATTGTACTCCTAGTACAACATCAACACCTTCCATAGGAATGGAAAGCATTGGACTATTCAATACATATTCCCCCATGGTTAGCTTGATATTATGGCATTTTCCAGAGAAATTTATAGTTCCTCCATTTGCAACCATCACTTGAAATTCTGGTGCTGGGTATATGAAACAATTTAATTCCTTGGCTACCTTACAATGAATAAAATTATGGGTGCTACCTGAATCAATCAACACTATTACCTTTTTCTTCTTGATATGTCCTTCTATCTTGAGAGTTTGAGGAGTGGTAATTCCTGCCAATGCATTACATGATATGGTTGGACTCATTTCTTCCTCTTCTAGGGTTGGTTCATGGTGTATATCCTCTTCTTGTTCATTTTCTTCTTCCTCTTCACAATCTATGTAAAATAATTTCTTCTCAGCACACTTATGACCTTTAGTGTATTTGCTATCACAACTGTAGCAAATCCCTTTTTCTCTTTTTTCTTCCAATTGTTGTGGTGTCAACTTTGTAGGTTGTGGAAATCTAGGCGTAGCAACACTTCCTTCTTTATAGAATTGAGTGGTAGGCTTCCTTGTCGCCATAATTTTACATTCAACTTTTCTTGCCAACCTGAATGCCTTCTCCAATGAATCGGGTTCCAAAACACGAACTTCATGTTGGATGTTATACTTTAGAGTACCTAAGAAGAGATCAATCCTGTGTTCCTCTGGAATATTAGTTACCCTTATATTCAATTTTTGGAAGTCCTCAATGTGCTTCCCCACTAAACCCTTTTATTTGAGATTTATCAATTGGCTAAAGAAGGTGTTGCTCTTTGTATCCTCATAATGTGCTATCATTTCCTCCGTAAAAATTGACCAAGTGACAATTTTTTATGGGAGCAAAGCCATCGATACCATACAAATGTATTTTGTTCTAAATGTAAAGTTGCAATGCGTACCTTTTGTGTGTTTTGCACATTATGGAGATCAAAATATTGCTCCATCCGTAGTATCCATGTTACAGGATCATTTCCATCAAACTTCCTCATATCCATTTTTAGAATATAGTGGTTCTTCCCACCAACATTAGAGTTTATGAAATCACGATTAACATTTATTTTTTTCTCATTATGAGTTTCCTCTACTATCTTTTCGCCATTAGGAAACATTTCTTGTATCAACTTTTCCAAATCTTCGATGTCTACTTTTAGATCATTCTTCATGTTTTCCATTTTTTCATCAATCTTAGCTTCCATGTCATCCATCTTAGCTTCCATGCCAAATTCCATACCCTCCATCTTAGCTTCCATGCCTTTCTTCAAACCATCCATATTATTTTCCACGCCTTTCTTCAAAACTTCCATTTCATTGCTTGTTTCTCTTTGCGATAGGTGCACTTTCTCTTGCAATTTTGACATCTCATGTTGCATTTCTTCGTCTTCATGAGTCATGGTAGAACCTTCTGAAGGCTTGATGGGTGTTGAATTCCTTTTAGGGGGCATTCTAGAACCTAATATTCATATCTATTCTTCAATATTCCCTTGGAATAAATTCAAACTAATTTTTTTCAAATGAGACATATGTAATTCGAAACAAATACACACCTTTTTCTTGCTTTTGAGGAGCTCTATATTGAAAATGAATTATCTCTGTGATCTTCAATATCTAAAATTCAGCTTTGACATAGCCCTCTGACTCCTCTTTCAAATGCCACAGGTATGACCTGATTTGGACTCTTCAAGTCAAAGTTATATTCAATCTCCCACAATGACCTAATTATGGATTGGTTCAGTAGAGCTCACTTGTACGACTTGCCCCATGTCAATGTTTCCTCCTTTGAATCTAAAATTTATAGAAAGGACTACATTCCATGTTCTTGTGGCCACTTTTTACAGAATCTCAATCCGACGCTCAGAGAAAGATTTATGACGTTTTTCCCACGGTCACCTATTTGAGATGAAATTCAGGAGCCTGACAAAATCCTAACTTCCATAGATCATATCTCCAAAAATATTGCGAAAAAAGATCTAAAAGTTTTAGAGGAGGTTTATCCAGATTTTGGCTTCGCTCTGTGAAAATTTATCTTCTGAAACCTTGTAGAAAAATATTTATAGCCAAAATTCTGCGATGACCTGTTTAGGTTAAATTCAGGAGCCTGCAAAAATCCCTAAATTCCACAGATCATATCTCTGAAAATATTGCGAGCCAAGCTCTAAAATTTTGCGAAGATGTTCCTCAAGATTTTGGCTTCGAAATCTAAACATTTCATATTTTGAACCTTCATAGAAAACACGTTATAGTGAAAAATCCACGATGACCTGTTTGGAGCAGCGAAACCCTAGAATCCAAAGCTCTGATACCAAATGTTATGAAACCAGCTCCAAAAATAGAAGAAAAGAGAGATCAATACCTTAGAAATCAGACACTTAGAGGGGGAAACATCCAATACATTACATAAATGAACAATTCTTGGATGATACAAATGACCAAAACCTCCTTCTATATATAGGAGTCCATGGGCCCACAATATAATGCTAGCCGACCTAACAATAACAGTGTAAGGGCACAATAATAACAGTATTGGGGTTACAGGGGTACAACAATAACAATAAGGGAGCTACACTAATAAAAATAAGGGACTAAACTAGTAATATAGGGACCTAACACCAAGTCACTGAGATGGTGGGTTCTCCACTTATGCTTGCAACAATTTGATCACCCTGGCTAATGGAGGCAGCACGCCTTCACTCTGAGCAGCAGAATTCTGTGCAATGTCGACCAACTTTTATGAAATCAGGCCTTCCGTCATAGCGGTAACACTCTCTAGAGTCTAGTTCAACTGCTTAACTGTGACATCCACATCTTGTGAAAGCTTGAGGGCCTCAGCAGCCCAACGCTTCAGGTGGTCACTGAGGGCATTCTTCTTTTGTCAAAGTTCATCAATATTAGCTTGGAGGGCGTGACTCGTATGCAGTTGTGTCAAGCGTTGAGCAAGAACTAAAGTGGGCAGTTTAGCTTCTAACATCTCAAACTCTTCTTCTTTCTGCCACAAGTCTTGGTTGATGCTACGTAGTATCGGGTTGCGCTGGACCTTGGTCCATAGCTGAATGGTCATTTCTAATAATTGGGCACTCTGCGTGATTTTTTCTAAGATGGTGTTTGTAGCCTCAGTGACCAGCGCAATGCGTTGGGCCCGTACCTCTGGAAGTGTTTCAGGCTGCAACTTAGTCTCGAGGTCGACGATTCGCTGCTCCATTCGTGTTTGGACCATATGAACTTCCTCGTAGGAGGCCTTCAGTGTTGCGACCAACCTTTCAACCTTCGCCTGAGGGGTGGATGTGGGCAGGATCTCTGTGGTAACATCTGTGTAAAGTTGGTGAATCACGTTTTCGAGCTCTGCATGCTTCGTTGTGGTCTACAATGTAGCTATCTTCATCTGTAGCGCCTGGAACTCAGCCTGGATTGTGTGGACTACAACTTTCTACTACTCCTCTAAGGCTACCCATCTATCCTCTGTAGCCAGAATGACCGCATCTGTGATTTGTTCAAGGTCTCCATCAGTCAATGTGATTATCTCGTCACGTGACGTCCGCTAGGAGCACTGCTTCTTGCAGGGCATTTTGACAAGTTCGCTTATTCACTTCGTGTCACGAGGGGGCAAGTTCTTCTACATTTAGTCATTCTGTTTCTAGGGCTGGCTGTGAATATACCTGAGTCTCTGCCTCGATGTCCTTCTCAAAGGTCTTCTTCTACTGTGCATCATTTTGTGTGTCCGTGGTCATATCTTGTCTGGTACTCTTGGTCGCACCTCTGGTATCTGTGACGATGAAAGAGGGGGTGAATTTTGATGTGCTAGTCCCTTTGACACTCTACATGCCAGTTTTGAAGCTGATCTTCCAGTTAGGAGGCCAGAGCACAATGGCATTGTCAATTTCTGCATCTACCACCATATAGGGAATCGAAGTCCAGGCTTTATCCTTGTGTGCTTTGATCTGGACATTTTTCATAGTGATTCGAAATGCTATAATGTCCTTGTATTTGTCATACATAGTAGGGGACAACCGTGGTAGGGAGGTAATGGATGTGTCCAAGCTACTCTGAAAGCAGACCCAGAAAACTTGGTTGTCCTTGAGATGCTGCGGGTCCTTACAATCCCACAAGTGTGCATAGCGAGCCCCTTTGCACATGTCCGGGGTAAGTTAAGGAAGGACTGACTCCTTAGGGGCTTCCCAAGCAACCAACGCTATGAGGAACAGTAACCAGGAATAACAAAAGGTGCAGCCCTGCTCCTGGGACTCGCGAACATTAGTCAGAAACTCATCACACAAATACTGGGCCCAATTAAAACATACCCCTTTCCTGCATTGGCTTGATAACTAAATTACGTAGGCTGGGATAGAGGAGACCTGACATTTTCTCATCATTTTGTATGCCAACAATAGCGTGCCCAAATGTATGCCTTGGTCACTGATATACTTTATTATAAAATCCCAAGTATTGCGCTCCACATGGTAGGTCTTGCGCACATACTTAGCCATTTCCGCCTCATAATTTTTATCCACGCACTCCAGAGGGTTGGGGTTGTGCATGGGAAGGCCAGTAATTTTGTGCACCAATGCAGCGTCAATGCAGATCCTGTCCTGGATCCACATGCAGCCATCATGAATTAGGGCAAGAAACTCTCGGGCTAGTTAGTCCATCATGTTGTAGTGACTGAAGTGAGGCATCCATAGCAAGTTCAGGAGCCCAGACCCGACCAATCCACGCACCCAGTGTTGAGGAAAAATGTTGATCCCATTGTCTTCTTGAATCGTGTCAAGGTATAATTCAGGTGAAAGCTCAGGGAAGGCCTCCAAATTGACCAAGTCATGATCATCAAATTTAATCTCATGCAGCTTTCTAACAGGGTCACCAATGATAGGGACTTATCCTGGGGTCAACGACGTCAGCAAATAAGTGACCAGATCGTCAAGGTTCTTTGGCATGCGCATCAAGGTTCTACACGGCCGGACAAAGGGAGGTAACTATTTGATTGGTCTGGCAAGCTCAGCCTCCTCTGAAGCAGCTCATGCCTGGGGTGTTGCATTTGGGGATGTTACATTCAGTAGGGAAGCACGAGGTTTCCCCTTAACCCATTTCGTGGGATTCGGGGGTTTCCCGAAGTCTTCTGCTTTTTTCTTGCCCTTCTTTGTGACAGGGGTGGAGAAAACTTCTTCCGCCTCAGACTCAATTTCCACCACTTCCTCAGTGCCATGTTCCACCAATATTACTGGTTCCGAGGGTTCAACACATTTCGTAGCCATTATCCTAGCGTGAAAGACAAAATCGGGATTGCTACGGTCTGAGGGAAAAGGTTGCTCAGACAGGAAAGAGATGCTAGAGGCAAAAAAATTCTTATAGCACAGATTCGTCCAAGACAAATATGCCAAGTGTGAGCTATTCAAGTGATACAGAACCCTTGTTTGCTCTAGCCCACCAATTTTATATCTTTGGCGATCGCCCAATGGTAGGGTAGACTTCATGTGGAACTTACCATCAAGTAAATGGTTAAAAATATCCAGAAATCGCCTCACTAAATGTCGGCCACCCATCCCATCCAACGATAATTTTTTATTTTTAACCGATTTGAATATTCCAATGGCTAGTTTTTGCACCTTGGGTGAGCTCAGCCTACCCCTGCACTGCCAGCGCACTGGCTGCAACCTGAGCTTATTCCTTCCAAATGTAATTCTACGTCGCCATAGCCCAGCTCGCAAGATTTTTTGTGTCGTTGTCCTGCCTACATAGTGACCTCCTGCTATGCCTTCATGAGCATCTGCCATAACAGTGTGCCTTTCGTGCTCCAGAATGTATTTGCACAACACTTCACTAACGACTAGTTTATATAAAGGACCTGCGATAATGGTAAAATCTACCGCCCGGGTAACCAACTCCTTCTTTTGTCATACCGAACATTGTGAAAATGCCATGCCTGTAGTCAAGAGTTGGATGATATCAGTAAAATGTGCATCAACGACCTTAATGGTGAACCGCTACACATCAGGCAATCCTTCCCTCAAGTTAGTGGGTTCCCCACCCATCTCAAGTTGGGACCAGTGATCTGGCCCAGCATTTAGCTTCGCTAGCTTCACCATGATTTCAAAATCGTACTCCTGAAACTTCAATAGCCACCTGCAGATTTCCCCCCCCCAACACAGGCTTATTCACCAGGGCCTTTAAAGTTGAATGATTTGTAAACATATTAAAGTGTCTTGCCAATAGACAGTGTCAATACTTCTATATTGCATGGACCAGGGCCAACCCTTCCCTCTTTGCGGTGGCAGAATTTTTCTTCGCACTCAAGATTTCACGACTAGAAAATGCGACTGGGTGATCAATGTCTTCAACACCAGGCCATGTAAGGACCGTTCCCAGGGAAATACCTGACACGTCAATATGTACATGACATTCCTTCACTGCATTGGGACAATTAAGAATAGGTGTAGATACCATCCCTTCCCAGAGTAGTTCAAATCTCTTATGGCACTCGTCATCCCAAAAGAATGAAACATCTCTCTTAAGCAGTTTGTTAAAAGGTGTGGTTGTCAGTGCATATCCCGAAATGAATCTTCTGTAGTAACTCGTATGTCCAAGGATTAAACGCAGTTGTTTCTGATGCTTCGGTGCATCCAAAATCTGTAGTGCAGGTCCCACAACTGCGCGCTCCCCCTCTGACTCGAGAATAGAGACATTGCACGGATCCTCATCACACTCCGTTATTCTACCAGAGTCATCAAAGTAAGGTAGTTCTCTTACCTCTGAAAATATGTAGCGGAGGTCCCTTGTAATTCAAAGGTAGCACAACATAGAGATATCATGCAGCCAATTTTGACAATTTTCCATTTCCTTGTCAAAGTTGGAGAAGCATTCGCTATCTCTTTCCTAGAAAAGCATACCATCAGCCATAGGATTGATCCAATCTTCATCCCTTGCAGTTAGCTTATAGATGGGATCCACCTCTTCTTCCTTGCACACTGGCTCTATATACCTCTCTCCTTCTGCGAGATCTAGCGGTACTATCCAGTGTTCCTTCACTTTAAAATACCATGCTCCTCTTTTTTAATTTGATAATACCGCGCATATCTATGGCCCAGTCTAATCCTATGAGCGCAGGATAGGGGTCCTCATCTTCTACAATCTGAATGACCTCAAAATCAGCCCAAAAATTGACCCCTACGATGTCTACCATGTGTTAGCTCCCCTTAATTTGCTAGATTGATTGAGATACAAATGGACAGGGGTAACATCAAAACAAGCTTTGGAATCCAAGGACCTAGCCTTCCTGGATTCGAAGAGGGATCTCTCTATTAGATGTAAAGATGTGAAATTTTTTGTTGATTATGGTTGATTTTAGGCTAGATGTTAAGTGCAGGGTATTTTGATTGTTTTTGGTTGGGTATGATGCTCAGATAGATTTAGATAGAAAACAAGGGAGATTTTTAAGTCATTGGGCAATGGAGTCTAACAAAGTCATGATAAGTTTCATCAATGGTTTCAAGAGCATTTGCAGGGAAATTTTAACTTGGTTGGTGGATATTTTAAGGTTATGAAGGGTCATGAGGTGAACATTAAGCTTGAGAAGAATAAGCTAATAAAGGGCAAAAACTGGATCCTTTATGTACTTGTAAACTGAGAGAGTTAGAATATTTATGAGCATAGGAAGAGAATCAAATGCATAAGAAAAACCTAATCCATTTGATTTCAGACTAAAATCAGATAATCAACCAAGAAAAACATTTAGATGAAACATAGAAAGGCAAGAAACTTATTTAACTTTCATAGATTTCATCGTTAAGAGCAGAAAAAAATTTAAGATGCACAACCAGCTATAACCATAGAAGGAGAGAAAACCCTGAACATCCAAAGTTACAACTATGAAGGCTCCTTGAAACAAATTTAGCTAAGTGAAGGAAAAGAGCATGATTGAAACAGACTTCTTTGATAAACCTAGGCAAAGATGCTTTTAAAGAGATGATTCCAAGAATAGAGTATTTCAGTGGCAACAATATGCAGGGCTAGCCATAAATCATAGGTGAAACTAACTAATCTAAACCATTCAATAAATGGACAAGATAAGAACTTCTTAGGGAGCAATAGATGGATTCCCTAACATATCTCAACAGAAGAACACATTGAGGAAGTGAAGGACAAACAGAATTAAGGTGCCATCAGAAAACATTTCTTAATCTAAATTTTTTGTCCTACCGCAAAATAGCAAGATGGAAAACATAATGGAAAACTAGAAAACAAGAACATAAGAAAAATTTACCATCAACCAAGCTTATGGATCCTGCAAACAGTCTCTCTCCATCAACAAGCAAACCAGGGCATGCATGAGCTCCAAGACATCAAATTGTTATCAAAAACTCCAAGAGACTATGTATTACTTCAGCATAAGCCATCAAAATCCAACTAATACATTAGAACCTCATGCTCTATTTATGGAGCAAATGAGGAGGTGGGAACCTTAAGAGGCTTCCAGAAACCCTAATTTATCCATAAATGTCATAAATGTGCTTAATGACCATGTAAGGCCCAAGACACATAACAGATAAGATAATAAATGAAAAACATTAGAACATAACTCCCAAATCAAATTAGGAGTGATCTATCCAAAAAAAAAACATTAAAAAACCAATTTTTCATTAATCAGTGTCTTTTGTTGACTTTTTGGCAAAAGGTTGTCTCTCTGCATAGCGCCATTTCAGCAAAAAATAGGGTTTGTTGCAGCTAAGTTTTGGACCCCTTCTTGGCATCGGATTTGGCCCCGTGATGGCTCGTTGGAAATATTAATGAGTTGAAATTCCAAAAATACTATATTTTTGCTAAATGGGTGCCATTTACCTGCTCAAAAATCAAATCTCCCATGACTTCTCTATGCGCAACGCCAGGCCTAAAAAGGAGGCAGAAAGGTCCATTTTGAGGTGTTTTTTGACCTTTTGAGGGGGAAAAATTCTCCAATTGACCTGAAATGTTGTGGGTAGACTGTTGGTGATGTGAAAAATCCAAAAATGTAAACTTTGGCAGCTTAGGATGCCCCAATTTTGTGCGTAGATCCTAGGGTGTTGCGCTCCTAGGGGTCAAAATTTGGAAAAAAAAAAGTTTCCGGATTTGCTTCAAAATTGGTGTGTGTAGACCCCTCAAGGGGTTTTAGACACCTGCTGAGAAGCATCAGCCAATATCTCGAGGTTGTCATGCACTTTGGTCCTTTTTAGATCTTCTAGCTCCATGAGGGCTTGCTTGAGTTTGGCATTAGCAAGCATGCTCTTCCTTGCATAGTGTTTGACCATTTTCTTTTGCAAGGCAAGGCCCCTGTTCACCTTTTTGAAATTTTTATGCTCCTCTTTATAATAGTATATGACCTTTTGTGCCCTCTCAAAGTCTTTTTCCCATTCTTGAAGGTGGGCATCCTTTTCTAAGAGGAGAAACTTAGTACTTATCCCTTGGTCCTCATTATCATTGTCTAGATCAACAAAATGAGGGCCTTCAGAAGTCTTTTTGATCCTTTTTCTCCTTCTTACTTGTACCTTCTGCTCAACTTTTTCCATTTTTTCTTTGCCTTTGTCCAATGTTTTGGCTATTTGAGAAGATATGGCCCTTTGCCTTTTAGAGGCAGCAAACACATTTCTTCTCCCTCTATGATATGTGCATGTGAGAGGGGTGGCAATTGAAGTTTCAAAGGTAGTGCTATCATCATTTTGATCTTTAGTTTGCTTGATATCTTCTGCACTTGCCTCACTCTGATTTTCTTTGTCATCCATGGACTGATTTTTGTCAAGACAGTCATGACTGTTGTCATGACTGTCATCACTCTTTCCTTGACTGTCTGGTGTACTTTGATGGCTGTCCTCTTCATCATGTTGCTCTTCCTCATCATCTGACTACTCTTCTTCATCACTTTGTTGTTCCTCTTCATCATTTTGCTGCTCCTCCTCAACATTTTGCTGCTCCTCTTCATCATTTTTCCCACTACTTTCATCTTTGTTTTTATCTTCATCGAGCTCACTACTCTCATATTTTTGGCTGCCTTCACTAATTTCATCATTTCCATCACTTCTTTCCTCATGGCTACTTCCCTCCTCTTCACTGTTTTCTTCATTTTCATCATATTCTTCTCCGCTGCTCCTTTCTTGTCCATCATTATCTGTCTCAATTTCCTCCTGACTGTTGCCTTCTATTTGTTCTTCACTAGGGCTACTGTTATCCCCCCTCACTTGGAAATTTTAGGGAAGAGGTAAGAGGTGAAATTCTTTGTTTCAAAGGTACATGGGGAGATGATAGATGTGTCGAGGTAGATGGTTGTGAAGTGGAAGGAAAGTTCTACTGGATGAAGGCCTGGGGGTCTGTAAACACATCATGTGAGATGAAGGTTTCCCAAGATATTCCTTGCTGCTCTAACTGGTATAGGGAAATCATTTTGATCAGGGATTGGTGAAAGAGGCTTGGAATTTGGTGTTCATAGCTTTTCTTCTTGAAAACTGAGACCATTTTATCACTGCTTCGGAAAATATAGTAAGGTAGGTTCATCATCTTGACCCTGGTAAAATGCATCAGCAACCTTATATGATACAAGTAGATTCATGAGTATCTCCCCTCACATTTGAAATAACTGATAATCTACCTCATCAATGCATCATACCTCTCCAGAAAATGGGAAAAATGGAAAATAACCTTACAATTTTGTTTATATCTGGGTTTCAAATAGGGCCCATAATAGCTCAACTCCAGCTTCTTTTGTTTGAACCAAACCTCACCAATGTCTGGTATACCTGTTGCTTTGGAAATGATCTCAGATGAGAGCTCAAATTGTACCCCTGCCAGATTGACTTGATGGTTTTGGAAGCTATAGATGAAAAATCTAGTCAAGTATGAATGTTGGCTGACTTGCTTGACCTTCTCACAAAATTTGTAGCACCCTACATCTTGGAAGCATGAAAGGATCATAGGAGATGAAGTGATTGGAGTGGTGTCTAGGGGCTCAAATATTTTTTCTTTTCCTCCATGATGTTTTGGCTTGGTGGGAGTATGACTCTCATCACTACTGGTGTGATTATCTCCCTCTGACATGATGACTGGTCCAAAAACAACAGTAGGACCTTTCGACTTTTCTTGAGGGTTTTTGGGAAAACTAGGTGCTTTTAGTGGTTTTTAGGTCAACTCTTTGTAAAACAAAGGCTAAGGTAAAAATGATTTTTTTTAGAGCTTTTACTTGGGGTTGGAGGTTAGCCTATAGTTACCCAATCTTATTTTTTACTCAAAACCAATTTCACTTGCAAACCCTAACTCGAAGACCAAATAATTGATCTTTATATAGTCTAGGGTTTGGTCTAATTTTGACTATGGATGACTTCCTTGTTTTTAGAATGGAAAGCTTGGGAGGAGAAAAAAGTTTCACCAACCTTAGGCTCTGCTTATAGAAGTTTTGAAGATGAAATTTCTGATTTTGCAGCTCTTTAAGGAAATGTGGAGAAATCTGGCCAGAGCATAGCGCCTGTGCGCAGTTCCTGTGCATAGCGTCGGGCAGCCTGGGCGATGTCCCGGGTGATTCTAGTCTTTGCTGGGCCTTTGTTTAGCATAGTCCAGGTATGCAACACCAGGCTCTGAGTGCATAGCACAATGTATTTTTACACTGCCCGCCTCCCTCTTGTGTGTAGCATCGAAGGCTAGGTGCATAGCGCTGGCCTCAGTGCGTAGCGCCCAAAATTTTTACATTTTGGCCTGAAAACCCCAAAAAAATTCTTAAAATGGATTTTTCGCTTTGGAAAATGGAAAATGATGTGTGGGAAAGGTTCAAGTGACCTTTTATAGTTGTTTTGAAAAGTAATTTTTTAAAGATAAAACCCACTTTTGCAAATTTAATGTCCCCTACATTCTTAGTGTGCCTTTTGACTAATATTTGCTGTGAAACACACTTTTGAAATTTTTTGGCAAAAATGTTTAATTATGCCTTTGTCATATTTTGCAGAACAATATTTTTGACATGGAGGCCTTTTTTGGGGGTATACTGCTAAGATGAAAACCAGGGGCACACTTGCTTTTTAGGTCATTTTGATAATAACTTATGCCCAACCTTTGATCTTCTTTCATAAACTCTATTTTTTACCCTTTGGTAAGATGATCCCTTTTAAACATATACTCTTTCTCTTTTCTTCTCTTAGTGCAGGTGAAGAAATGCTAATTTTGGAAAAACCCTAAAGAAGTGGCTTCTATCCTTGAAATATCTGAGATGGTTTCTTGCTTGTCACCACTGTTTTGTTAATCAACCAAAACAAACCCTAATTCTCTTTTACCTATAGGCCTGTTGCTTTTTTCTTGTTTGTGTCTACCTCCTGGTGATGATTACATCTTATTACCTTACCTCTTATTATTTTTGGTGGCCACCTTGGCTATTCATTGTATAAATGTGAATAAGGGCAGTTGTCCCTTGCAATGTTTGTGCTCTAAGCCAAGGAGGCTTTTCTTGAATGACTTTGGATCAAATTTCTTTGATTTTGTTCGTCTTTGAATAAAATCTCTTCATGCAGGAAGGCATAAATTTTTGGGCACCAAATCCATCCTATGACTTAGTGAAACCTTAGGTGATCTAATGTGGACTTTCTTGGACTTGGACTTTGGACAAAGATTTAGACTTTAGGGATCACCAAGTACAAGATAGAATCTATAATAAGCTTAGTGTATTGAAGACCCAAGATCCAACATACTTAACTATCCAAAGGTCTTGCAGAGACAATCAATATTTGAGAATCTTATGGAAGAGACAACAAATTTATTTGATTGGTAGGTTTAGGTAGTAGTGGGGAAATCTATAGGTAAAAAAAACAGAGGATTTCGGCAAAAAGGAAAGATATGGTGTAAAAATGGGTGACAAGTTAGGGTTAAAACAAATAGCTTGAGCCCATGATGGGTCTTCCGGGAGCAGTGGGCCAGTCATGACTAGATAGGATGATAAAATAGTGAAAGTTTTATCTCAGGATAATGAAGGCAGTGATATTTCTAGAACTCACAATGTTTAGGATTTTTGTTTCTAGAAATATAGGACCAATACTTAGTCATCTTCAGATAGTGAAAATTATGGATGACTAATAGTGGCTCCACTTGGGGAGGGCAGCTCCTTCTCTGGAGGTGTCCAGAACTTCAGAGTTTTCTGGCTTTTGGAGACTAGTGCCTTTTCCATTGGGCAGATGTGCTCTTTCTTCATTTGTTGATGTTTGTTTTGAGTTTGTAATCTCTGAGATCTAAAAATACATTATTCATATCAGCATCATCTCTACCTACCCAATCTACTTGCCTAACATTTTTTCTTCCTTGGGTGCACTTGAACTGGAAAACCCTTGACATTTCTCTTTTGGAAACAAAACTAAAACTATCTAATTGTACCTTGATTTCTTCCAAGAGTTCATATTAGGCTAATGAAATATTTTTATTTTCTACCTAATCTACTCATTTTTCAAGATTAAGCTGTTTGACAAACTTTATTCTCTATCCTACTAACATGAAATTGAAATCACAGTAAATCAGGATTAGGCAATCTGACTCACCATGAGTTGTGGCATTGAAACAAGCTACACACAAGTGTTATTTTTGTACAGACAAAGCTTAGGAAACATGAGGGTAGTATATGTCATTTGTTTAAAATCTCCATTTTCCTCTTTGGTTCAGATTTGAGCATGTGGAACCAGCATCTCTCATTCCTAATCTATATTTTGACAAGTCAAGCTTGAAAAGTTTGACCTACTCTTTTTCACTAACTTATCAACCATAAATTTAAACATGTTCAGCCATGATTAGGTTGGATGACTGAACAAGGCTATTTTGAAATAAGCAGTGGCATTTAGAATTGCACACTTTCAGCATTATTATTTTTTTAGGTATGGGGTCGTATCTCTCTTTCAAACTCTACCCTCTTTTCTTTTTATATTTTTTTTGAGATTTTCCTTTTTATCAAACAGTGGTATGCACAATAAATGAAAAAAAAACCTAGGTTTCTTGACAAAAGTAATGTTTAAGAATCCTCCCATTGGCCGAACCTCCAAAAATTTCAGTTCCATCAAGCTCTTGCAAAAATAAAGCATTGTTGCCTTTAACTGACTGAATGATGTAAGGGCCTTTCCATAGATTTTCAAACTTGCCATGTTTGCCCTTGTCTTCCCTTATTGAATCCCATTTCAGAACCATGTCTCCAATCTGGAAATCATTAGCTTTGGTTCTCCTATCAAATATTTTCTTGATATTTTCCTGTATAGCTTGTGTCATTTTGTAAACCTCCTCCCTTGACTGCTGCAAATGAATGGTTTGGTTCAGCCTCCTTTGCATGTCATTTTCTTCTCATTGTACTTCTTGAAGAAGCTTCATGACTGGAACTCCCAAAGAGGTGGGGAAAACTGCATCCATGCCATACACTAGTTGATAGGGAGACATACCAATAGATTTCTTGGTGGTTAGTCTATCAGCCCATAGTGCATGCACTAGTTTTCCATGCCATGCTTTTTTATTTTGTTCTAAGAGCTTCTTAATGATGTTTACCAAGCTCTTGTTAGAGGACTCAGCTAGTCCATTACCTTGTGGGTAATAAGCAGTGGAGTGGCCCAGGGTGATGTGATATTTGTAACAAAAGTCCACCATTTTCTTAGATGTAAAGGCAGCAGCGTTATCCGTGATGATATTTTTAGGACAACCAAACTTGGACAAGATGTTGGTTTCAAGGAATTTGATGATGACTGAGTCAGTGGAATTTCTAGAAGGGATGGCTTCTATCCATTTGGTGAAGTAATCAATGGCAGTGAGGATCCACTTATGTTGGGAAGATGAAGTAGGATTGATCTCTCCTATGAAGTCCAAACCCCACTGTTGAAAAGGAGCTTAAACATTGATGGGATGTAAGGGCAGAGGTAGGAGCTTTCTTTTTACATCAAATATTTGGCATTTATGGCAAGTCATGACTAGTTTGTGAGTATCGGGAAATAGGGTAGGCCAATAGTAGCCAGCTCTAAGGATCTTGTTGGTTGTGGTCTTCCAATAAAGGTGACCCCCACATTCTCCCTCATGTAATTCATGCATGATTTTTTCTGCATCATCTTCTAACAAACATTTAAGCAGCAAACCAACAAAACTCTTCCAATACAACACTCCATCTAAAATGCAAAAAATTAATGCTTTTTTTTTAAGAATCTAGCTTTGGTTTTTGAAAAGAAGGGGGAGCACTGAGATAAAGAAGCACATAAATAATATCAGCATACCGAGATGAATTTAAAAACATTTCTTCAATGTATGGTGTTGTACATTCTTCAGTTTCTTCTAACACACCAAACATATTTATGTCTAAAGCTTGGAAATTTGAGTCAACCATAAGTTTTGAAAGTCCTTGTCCTTTAATCAATTTAGTGGGTCTGATTTATAAATCATATTTTAAAATGGTAGCAATCCACTTGCCCCTTTTACCATCAGGGTCTTGATTAAGTATGTCTTTGAAAAATGTGTGTGGGACAAAAGCTATGATATGTGAATGCAAAATATAAACTCTAAAATCCTTCAAAGTTTTGATTAAGGAAAAGGCTTGTTTCTCCATAATGTTATACTTTAGAGAAGCATCTCTTAAGGCTTTGCAGAAGAAAGCTATGGGTTGTTCTTGCCCCATGATGTTATTTTCAACAGTACTATTGCCACATTATGTTTCGAGGCAAAGGAGAAGATGTAAAAGTCCTTGGTGAAGTCAGGGCTGATTAACACTGTTGTTTGTGCGAGTGCTTGTTTTACCAGCTCAAAAGATTGTTTTGCTTCCGTACTCCACTTCACTCCTACTTCCTTTTTCAACATATTTCCGATATTTCTTAGGAGCTTAGCAAGGTTAGGGATGAATCTTCTTAGGAAGTTAATCTTTCCAATGAAATATTGCAGCTCTTTAATGTTTCTAGGATGGCTGATTTGTAAGATGCCTTCTATTATTTTGGGATCTATCTTGATTCCTTCCTCAGAGATGATGTGACCTTAGAGTTTTCCTTCCTGAAGGCCAAACAAATTTTTCTTAGGATTTAGGGACAGGCCATACTTTCTACATTTTTCAAATACTTTTCTCAAGTGGGCTAAGTGCTCTTCATCAGTCTTAGAGTAGACAGTGATGTCATCAAGATATATGACTATGAAGTAACCTATTTCTTCTGAAAAAATATATTTCCATTGCCCTTTGGAAGGTAGCCCCTACATTCATTAAACCAAATGGAATTTTAACATACATGAATGTACCCCAAGGTGTAGTGAAATCAGTTTTGAGTTGGTCACTTCGAAAGACTAGAACTTGGTAATAACCTGAGAAGGCATCTAGTAATGAGATTCCTTGTGAGCCAACTACTTTTTGGAGTATGTGATCCATTTTAGGCAAGGGGTAATTGTCTTTCAAGGAGGCTTTTTTCAAATTTCTAAAGTCAATACAAAGCCTAATTTCCTCGGTCTTCTTCCTAACTGACACAAGGTTGGACACCCATTCTGAGTATCAGACAGGGACTATGATCCTGGAATCATACATCGTTTTGATTTCTTTCTCAACTGAGGTTAAAAAGAGGGGGTTAATTCTTCTCAATTTTTGTTTAAATTGTTTCTGATTTTCCTTGAGAGGAATTTTATGTTGGATGATTTTGGTGTCATAGGATTTCAAGTCTTCATACCCCCAAGCAAACACATCTTTAAATTCTCTAAAAGGCTCAATGTATTTTTGTTTTGTGTGAGGTGGGAGAGTTTTGGACAGCTTGATTATTTTGGGCTCTTTCATGCCTCCAACATTACATTCTTCTATATTTGTTTCAGTGGATTCCGTCTTGGGTTTTTTAGTTACATCATTAAAATCAAACAGCTCTTCTAGTGGTGTAAGGCCTCTTGGAAAGGTGTCATATTTGTACCGTAGAATTTCAAGTTCTCTTTGATCTGATTTATCAAATACTTCTATAACACAAGGGTTTTGAAGGTGGCTTGTATCATCATCAAAGGGCAGCTCTGTTTTTGGATTTTCATTTTCAGCAAAATTATTTCTTTCAAATCTTAAACTTTGTTTTGTGCTTGCAAAGTCATTTCTGGATTGCAGAAAATCATCTATTTGGTCATCATTTTCAAACACTTGGAAATGGTTCAAGTTGTCTGGTACAGTAGGCCTGTTCTTTATTTTGATGAGGCATTTATTATTTTCATAAGGTAAAGAGAAATTGTTGGCAACAAAGGCTAGTTCATTGGCAAGGCATTTTTGAGCCCTAGGGATGGAAGTGAACTCATAATTCTCAAAGGTTTTGGGAAGATATAGGGAAAAATTTCTATATTCTCTTAGTCTAGGGTTCTTGGCTGAAAATTCTCCCTTAATTTGATTTATGATCAATTCTGAATCTCCTTGAACCAATATTTTCATAGCTTTTGAGTTCTTTGAGTAGGTGTCAACCAATAAGGAGAGCCTCATATTCTGCAACGTTATTGGTGCATTGGAAATATCGCCTATAGGAATGACCTTCATTTGTGTTTTGGATCCAAACCCCTGCTCTTGAACCAGCCTTAGCATAAGAACCATAAAATCTCATATGCCAAAAGGTGTCAATTTCAATTTTTTCAATGTTCTGCACTTTGGGGCTCCTAGAGTTTTGGGTGTCATTTTCTTGGTTAGAGGATTGGCTTGGTTGTTCTAAGGGGCTTAGTTCTTTCTCCTTGTCATTCAGTTGTTCACTTATGTCATTTTCATTGTGCAGGATGAAGGATTCAAGGTCTAAGTGGATGGAATAACCCAGTGCGTTATTTGGCCTATCTATGTTACTCACCATGTATTTCATGTTGGATTCCCGGTATAATCTCCTTGTTTCATTCAAAACTAGGATGGTGGCATAAGTCATGTCCACTTGAAGGATTCCATAGATTTTGGCCCCCCTTGATCTAGATAAAAGCATGCCATACTTTGGGGGGATGTAAGCCACAACTATATCCATGACTAGACTCTTAGCAGGGATTTGTGCCAGATTGACACACAGATCCTTGATTAGGCCTAGACATTTTACCCTACTGGAATCAAAAGAGTACAAGTATTTGTAGGGATTTATGATTTCTAAGCCCAATATCTCCATCAAAACCTTTGGCATGAGGTTGTGTGAGGCACCAAAGTCTAACATAGCATTATGCAGAATTTTTTCATGTATGTTCAGATTTACATAGAAAGGAGGGACAACTCCTTCTTCATATTTTCCCTCTACTTCAGTACCAAACAATAGCTCTGGTTTATCATCAGTTATTTTTAAAGTGTCGGTATCCTTCCCTATATTTAACACTTTGAAAATATGGGATCTATATAGCTCTTGGGTTACCAACTTACTGAGGGGTAAGGTTATCTTGATTTTAGTAATCTCCCCGTCAAAGCTGAAAGGCGCACGTGTCTTCATTGTATTTACATCAGCTTTATCATCCATAAACTTTTCTACATTTTTTATTTGCTGATCCTAATTTGATGGTTTAGACAACAATTATTTTTCAAGGCTACTAGTTGAATTACTAGGGTACCTTGAATCATTACTAGGTTGGCTAGTCTTTTGTTTGTTTAGGTCAGCTTTCTTAGCCATAGTATTTGTGTTTCCTACTCTCTTTCTAGGAATATGTTCAGAGGTGTTTCTTACAGCAGTTTTTGGATGATTTGGTTTAGGAAAATCTTGATTCTTTTTTCTCCTAAGCTCATATTGCCTATGGACTTCCATAATGGCATTCTCAAATCCTAGTCTATATTTTTCGGAATCTTCATATGATTTCTCATTTGGTTTTGAAGAAAACATCCTTTGTTTTGAAGAAAACATCCTTTGTTTTTCTTCGGTAAGGAAGGTGTTTTCCTCATCATCTGAACCTACGACATTTACATGGTATTCTTCCAACTGCTCAGGCTCTCTTTCATCTTCATCTACATAGTTGTCTTGGAAAGGATGTCTGATTTTTTGATCACTCTCTCTTTGTATAACTTGAGGAGGGTATCTCCTAAAATTTTTACTCCTATTCCTATTTTGAAGATTGGATTGATTTTCCCTAGGAGGTGTTCTCTCATTGAAACTAATTTTTTCCATCATCCTCTCCATTGTCCTAACTATGGAGTCAATTTTGGTGTCAACAGAGCAGGTTGTAGGAGCTGTGTCATCTTTATAAGTCACCCTTTTTTCTGATCTCATCCTAGCGCTTTTCTTAATTAGATTGGCCTCTACACTCATAGCCCCTTTTTGCATGTCTTCCAGAGTTAGGTAATCTCTCTCCCTTAGTTGATAGGCCATATCACCATCAAAGCCTTTGGGATATTTTACTAAGGCTAAGCCTTGGGGAGATTTTATGTGAGGTTGGAGGGCATTGTAAGCACTGTTAAACCTAGTGAGTAGTCATGAACACTTTCTCCCAGATTCCTTTTAATATTGTTATACTTGGAAATAATTTGAAGGGGGTTTTTCTTGATTTCCCATTTGTTCATGAAGGTTTGGTATAGGGTAGGGAGATTATGTATGTTGTTGGGAGGTAACTCTTTAAAACATTTCTTGGGTTCTCCCCCTAGGCTCTGAGCAAAAATCCTCATCTTTATGGTTTCTTCTTTAATCTCCATGTAGTCAAAAGCATCATTAATTCTATCTACATTCTTGTAAACAGTGATGGATTTATTCCCTAAGAAGTGAGGGATCTTGGACTGATAGTCACTTGGAAAACATAATAGTGGTTGTTGTAGAGCCAGTGGAGCATACCAGGCTGCCATGATGGGAGGAAAAGGAAATAAGGGCTGATTTACAAGGGGAGGATTTGTGATAGGTGGAGTACGATGGAGTGGGGTGGTTTGCACAGTGGCGGTATGAATGGGTGGAGCTGAGGTACTTGGACCAGAGAACTAATTCTGAGTGGATTTGAGATGAAAAGGGCTGAAGTGATGGAGAATATTAAAGTCAGGTGGAGTGGAAGGAGAAGCTTCTCTACTGGAGCTTTGATGGAAGTCTATGGGGTCAACGTTAGTTTGGTCAGCTCTACATTGTGACTTGGTCTTGAATAGATTCTTGGTATGGTGTAAGTGAAACTGAGGATCTTGTGAAATTGTAAGGTGTTATGGTTCAGAACTTTCTCTATGGATGGTCCTAACAATGGGTGAGTTTCCAGATTTAGAATTTTTCCACAAATTTTTTTCTTGGTCATCGACTACAGTAGGAGGACTTGGGTCCGGGTGTGATCTGGTATTGATCCTTCCTGAAGCCAGATCTCTTTACTTGAAAATCAGAGAGGCTGGAGGTTTGGGACTGTTTTTTGGAAGGCTGGCCTCTCTTAGTGTTTGCTTTACTCACACAAAGTATAACTAGGCTCTGAAAACTAATTTGGACTGTTTTGACACAATCCTAGAAAAACCTATGGGAATAGTGAGATGAAAAGAGGCCTACTAGAGGCTAGTGGAGTCGCCAGGTGGATGTTTTTAAAATTTTGAGGATATGTATACAATGGTCCACCACCAATTTTCTGATAAAAATAAATATAGGGAGTACTTTTGGGTTTTTTAGTTTCTTTATGTAGCCTTAAGGTTTCAATGAGTATCCTCTAGCTGAGTCATCATCTTGCTAGGATGGTGAAGAAATTATTTTCTACTCTTGGCTATGAGTTGATTTTTTAAGTCAAACTAGGGATGTATATGAGCCTGTAAGAGTTTGTCAGGCTACTATGAACTTGGTCCCACTGTGATCGCCATTATGTTAGCTCCCCGTAATTTTCTAGATCGATTGAGATACAAATGGAAAGGGGTAACATCAAACCAAGATTTGGAATCCAAGGACCTAGCCTTCCTAGATTCGGAGAGGGGTCTTTCTAGTAGATGAAAAGATGTGAACTTGTTTGCTGATTAGGGTTGATTTTAGGCTAGATGTTAAGTGTAGGGTATTTTGATTTGTGTTTGGTTGGGTATGATGCTCAGATATATTTAGATAGAAAACAAGGGATATTGTTAAGTCATTGGGAAATGGAGTCTAATAAGGTCATGATAAGTTCATCCATGGTTTCAAGAGCATTTACAGGGAAATTTTAACTTGGTTGGTGAATATTTTAAGGTTGTGAAGGGTCGTGAGGTGAAACATTAAGCTTGACAACAATAAGCTAATAAAGGGCAAAAACTAAATCCTTTATGTACTTGTAAACTGAGAGAGTTAGAATATTTATGAGAATAGAAAGAGAATCAAAGGCACAATAAAAACCTAATCCATTTTATTTCATACTGAAAGTAGATAATCAACCAGGACAAAAATTTATATGAAACATAGAAAGGCAAGAAACTTATTTAACTTTCATAGATTTCATCATTAAGAGCAGAAAAACATTTAAGATGCACAAGTAGTTATAACCATAGAAGGAGAGAAAACCATGAACATCTAAAGTTACAGCTATAAAGGTTCCTTGAAACAAATTTAGCTAAGTAAAGGCATAGAGCAAGATTGAAACAGACTTGTTTGATAAAACTAGGCAAAGATGCTTTTAAAGAGATGATTACAAGAACAGAGTATTTCAGTGGCAACAATATGCAGGGCTAGCCATAAATCATACTTGACACTAACTGATCTAAACCATTCAAGAAATTGACAATCTAAGAACTTCTTAGGGAGCAAGATATGGATTCCCTAACATATCTCAACAGAAGAAAACATTGAGGCAGTGAAGGACAAATAGAAGTAAGGTGCCATGAGAAAACATTTCTTAATATAAATTTTTTTTCCTACTACAAAATAGCAAGATGGAAAACATAATGGAAGACTAGAAAACATGAACATAAGAAACACTTCACCATCAACCAAGCTTATGGATTCCGAAAAAATTCTCTCTCCATCAACAAGCAAACCAGAGCATGCATGAGCTCCAAGACATCAAATTGTTATCAAAAACTCCAAGAGACTATGTATTTTATTCAGCATAAGACATCAAAATCCCACTAATACATAAGAGGCTCATGCTCTATTTATGGAGAAAATGAGGAGGTGGAAACCTTTAGAGGCTTTCAGAAACCCTAATTTAGCCATAAATGTCATAAATGTGCTTAATGACCATGCAAGGCCCAAGACACATAAGAGATAAGATAATAAATGAAAAACATCAAAACATAACTTCGAAATCAAATAAGGAGTGATTTTTCCAAAAAAAACATTAAAAAACCAATTTTTCATTAATCAATTTCTTTTGTTGACTTTTTGGCAAAAGGTTGTCTCTGTGCGTAGCGCCATTTCAACGAAAAATAGGGTCTGTTGCAGCTAAGTTGTGGACCCCTTCCCAATATCAAATTTTGCCCCGTGATGGCTCGTTGGAAAGCCTGATGAGTCTAATTTCCAAAAATAATTTATTTGTGCTGAATGGATTGCATTTACCCACTCAAAAATCAAATCTCCCATGACTACTTTGTGCACAGTGCTAGGCCTAAAATGGAGTTAGAAAGGTCAATTTTGAGGTGTTTTTTGACCTTTTGAGGGGGAAACAATGCTCCAATTGACCTGAAATTGTGTGGGTAGACTTTTGGTGATATGAAAAATCTAAAAATGTAAGCTCCAGCAGCTGAGGATGCCCCAATTTCGTGCGTAGCTCCTAGGGTTTTGTGTTCCTAGGGGTCAAAATTTTGAAAAAACAAAAATTTTATGGATTTGCCTCAAAATTGGTGTGTAGACCCCTCAAGGGGTTTTAGACACCTTCTGAGAAGAATCAACCAATATCCCAAGTATTTCATGCACTTTGGTCCTTTTTAGCTCTTCTAGCTCCATGAGGGCTTGCTTGAGTTTGTCATTAGCAAGCATGCTCCTTCTTGCATAGTGTTTGACCATTTTCTTCTACAAGGAAATGCCCTTCTTCACCTCTTTGAAAGTTTTACGCTCCTATTTGTAATAGTGTATGACCCTTTGTACCCTTTCAAATTCCTTTTCCCATTCTTGAAGCTGGGCATCCTTTTCTAAGATGAGTAATTTAGTACTTATCCCTTGGTCCTCATTATGACTGTCTAGATCAACAAAAAGAGGGCCTTGAGAAGTATTTTTGATCCTTTTGCTGCTTCTTACTTGTACGTTCTGCTCAAATTTTTCCATTTGTTCTTTGCCTTTGTCCAATGTTTTGGTTGTTTTAGAAGAGATGTCCATTTTCTTTTTAGAGGCAACAAACACATTTCTTCTCCCTCTATGATATGTGCATGTGAGAGGGGTAAAAATGGAAAGTTTTAAAGGCAGTGCTATAATCGTTTTGAACTTTATTTTTCTTGATATCTTCTGCACCCTTTGTCATGCATGGATTGATTTTTTTCAAGACAGTCATGACTACTATCATGGATGTCGTGAGTCTTTCCTTTAATTTATGGTGTACTTTGATGGCTGTCCTCCTCATCATCCTGCCCCTCATCATCATCTGGTTGGTCTTCTTCATCACTTTGTTGTTTCTCTTCATCATTTTTCCCACTACTTTCATCTTTTTTTTCGTCTTCATCTTGCCTATTTCTCTCATATTTGTGGCTTCCTTTACTAATTTCATCATTTCCATCACTGATTTCTTCATGGCTACTCCCCTCCTCTTCATTGTTTTCTTCATTTTCATCACCTTATTCTCCACTGATCCCTCCTTCTTGATCATTACCTGTCTGAGTTTCCTCCTGACTGTTGCCTTCTATTTGTTCTTCACTAGGGCTACTGTCAGCCCCCTCACTTGGAAATTTAGGGGAAGAGGTAAGAGGTGAAATTCTTTGTGGAGAAGACACATGGGGAGATGATGGATGTGTGGAGGTAGATGGTTGTGAAGCGGAAGGAAATTTATACTGGATGAAGGCCCAGGGATCTGTAAACACATCATGTGAGATGAAGGTTTCCCAAGATAGTCCTTGCTTCTCTAGCTGGTATAGGACAAACATTTTGATCAGGGAGTGATGAAAGAGGCTTGGCATTTGGTGGTCATAGATTTTATTCTTGACAACTGATGCCATTTTATCAATTCTTCAAAAAATGTAGTAAGGTAGGTTCATCATCTTGACCCTGGTAAAATGTATCAGCAACCTTATATGATATGAGTAGATCAGGGAGTGTCTCCCCTCACATGTGAAATAACTGATAATATGTCTCATCAATGCAGCATACCTCTCCGACAAATGGGAAAAGGGAAAAAATCCTTACAATTTTTTGATATCTAGGTTTCAAATGGGGCCCATAATAACTCAAATCTAGCTTATTTTGTTTGAACCACACCTCACCAATGTTTGGTATACATGTTTATTTGGAAATGATCTCAGATGATCTCAAATTATACTCCTGTCAGATTGACTTCAAAATTTTGTAGACTACAGACGAAAAATCTAGTTAAGTATGAATGGTTGTTGACTTGCTTGACCTTCTCACAAAATCTATAGCACCCTACATCCTGGAAGTATGAAAGGATCATAGGAGATGAAGTGATTGGAGTGGTGTCTAGGGGCTCAAATATTTTTTCTTTTTTTCCATGATGTTTTGGCTTGGTGGGAGTATGACTCTCACCACCACTGGTATGACTATCTCCCTCTGACATGATGACTGGTCCAAAAAACAGCAGTAGGACCTTTGGAATTTTCTTGCGGGTTTTTGGGAAAACTAAGTGCTTTTAGTGGATTTAGGTCAACTCTTTGCAAAACGAAAACTAAGGTAAAAATTATTTTTTAGGGCTTGCACTTGGGGTTTAGAGGTTAGCCTATAGTCACCAAATCATTTTTTTTTACTCAAAACCAATTTCACTTGCAAACCCTAACTCAAAGACTAAGTAATTGATATTTATATAGTCTAAGGTTTGGTCTAATTTTGACTATGGATGATTTCCTTGTTTTTAGAAAAAAGAGAGCTATAGAAATTCATATAACTAATATGTTATACATCCGAGATTCTCCTGATCACACACTATTTGAATTCATGAACAATACATAATATCTTCTACCATTTATCATTAATTGCGGAAATAAAAACAATTGCATGCGCACATTAAAACCATAAAAATTCACACATATGAACACAATATTTTATGGGAAAGCTTAAAGCTAAAAAACCCCAACTATCTGTATATTATATGTCATAGATATCATGTAAAAATCATCATACAAAGCTCCTCACAAGCTCTCAGTACAATATTCAATTGCTACACACTAAACAGGTCTGATCTAGAAAAACACATGCTCCAATCTCTGCCACTTCATAGCCTGCCTCTACTGTGCAATCACTGTTGAAGAATGGCTCTGATTGAACTCGAATTGGTCCTACCTTTCTCACACAATCCTCATTGGCATCTCCAACTATGTGTGGTGCAAACTCATGCAACACTATAGTCACAACTGATAGTCACATTGCTCTTTCACCTACCTCTTCACTCGTCTCCACTGAAACTGTCCATGCACTGTAGTTAAATGATGTATTCTTTAGTTGATTAATGAGTTAATAATTAGTGAATTAATTAATAATTAATTCACACCACTCTCACTAGT
>JAXQQM020077794.1:0-14117 GCA_034641835.2 Pinus albicaulis
CACTGAGTAAGTAGATCTAAGCTCTCCGAATGGATTAACACCATCAGCTGCCAATGAAAGCCTGACATTACGAGGTTCATTTTTAAAATCTACATATTTTTCCTCAATTTCTCTAATTGTAGAACCATCTGCAGGCATTCGAAGAACACCATCTCCACTTCTATTCTTTGAATGGTAATCCATAAACTGTGCTATGCTGTTACACCTGAACATTCGTTGCAAACGTGGAATTATGGGAATATGACGAAGAACTTTTTGAGGCACCTTTTTGGTTAGTTGATCTGTTCGATATCTACTGGTAACACATTTCGGACATTCTGTTTTCAATGCATGTTCTCCATAATATATAATATGATCTTTAGGACATGCATCTATAGTGTTATATTCCATTCCAAAGTGTTTCATAATAGCACGTAGATCTCGATATGTTCGAGGTAAAGTATTTGGCGATGGTAACAAATATTCACCCAACAATCTACAATAGAAACAAAAAGTAGTGTCTTGTAAATATTATTAATCATATTCATATATATATATATATATATATCATAGTTATTAAAACCGGAACCGGTGACCGGATCGGTGGAGCTAATGAACTGGGTTTCGAACTAGAACCGGTCTAACCGATAGCGGTCAGATCTCAATGAACCAGTTTAAAAAAAAATACATTAAATAATTATTTTTTAATAAAATGAAAAAAAAAACTATTTTTAAGATTTGCAACCATGATTCCAAGCCAATAGAGACAAAATATGAAACATTTGCTCATTTATATACCATGCAAAGGTGAATATATCAAAATTTCACCAAATCTAATACATATCATCGAAAAATACATAAGCAAACTTGTTGAAGTAATGTATCAAGTTTCTCTTATATTATTCACTGTGTTTTATTGCTGAGTTAATATTATAATATACAATCTGTCCCTACTCAGATCTGTTGTCAATTCATTGTATTAGCCTTAAAGACAATTCTGGGTTTAGTATATATATATATATATATATATATATATATATCAGACCAACATTTTTAAGATCTTGTATTCTTCATTATCTATGTTTGCTTGCCAATAAATTTCTAGAAAAACATCTACAACACTTAGAGGTATTGAATTGGTTTATGAAACCCACTATTAGTGCTATTTGTAACAAGTTGAGAGAGCATTACAACTTCAGCAGTCTGCTCACAATGTGTTTGACAAAATTTATCACTGAAAAGATTCATTAAAACCTAGAAAACTCAGTAGCCAGTTTAGTGCATTTCCAAGCGGGAATTTTCTAGTGGTCAAATTATTATTGCCAGTCACATTTTCATTAGGTTGTATGTTGTTGTCCCTTGAGTGGCATCAGACTATTTGCATCAGTCTTGATGCCATGATCAAATTGCTTGTATGTTGTGTGAAAGGTTTTGTATTTATGCTGCTGGTATGTGTGAGCAGAGAGAGAGGGTCTGACAGTTCCTAGCTGAGTGTGAAATAAGGTTGCTGCTGATTGTTTTGAGAACAGAAATTGTCATCAAGTACACTTGATGAGTTTCATGCTGCTAGGGATTTTATGCTAGCCAGCCTTGTATTTATCAGTCATCATGTGTATTGTTGCTACTATAAGGTGTTGAGTATGAGTTATTAGACAAGTTTGTTGCTAGTATAATAGAGGAATTTGCAGCTCATGGAGGAGACACTGAGGAATTTGCAACTCATGGAGGAGCACCTAACCGGCCAGTTAAGTACGGAACTGGCTGGTTTATGCATAAACTGGCCGGTTCCTTACTTAGCCGGCTAGTTAGGTCGGGTTAGCCAGCCAAAACAAGTGAGAATAGGCTATTGACCGGGTTGCAAGGCCGGTTCCAACCAGCAGCCGTCCTGACCGGTCGGTTTTGATAACTATGATATATATATATATATATATATAAGTTATTATTTTACACATTTATTACAACTAAAAAAGGGAAAATAATCAACATTTACATATATGTGATCATATATACATATTTCATACCTTAGGAGTTGTGTCATACATTTGTTCGACAAATTATTCATAACCTTTAAGTTCACCAGCAACAATGTAGCAGAGAGAAGAGTTGCATTTGAGTGTTCAAAAAGTCGTTCACTTGACCTTTCAATCAGAGGTACATCATAAATACCGTCACTGCTATCTCCACCATCATCATCTGAATCATCATACAAGTCTTGGAGCATTTGATTTGTCCCGTCATTAATGTGAACTGTCTCATTACTGTCATCATGATCTACCTCCATGGGATCATTAAAATTACCTTCATCATTCGCTTCATGTTCTTCACCTTGTACAACATCATTTCCAATACTAATATTTGCTGCAATATTCTCTTGTACTGGTGCAACATCATCTAATCTACTACTATTTTTTTGTGGAAGCTGGTTGATCATCTGCAAAAAGTTGGGGGGCAACTGTGCCTTTATGAAAATTACAAACATTAATAATTAAACATTAGTGCACATATAAAAAATATTTAAATAATATAAAATTTTACGATATAATCAAAATGAAGATAGATAATTAATTACCACGGAACAATAGTCATTCGATCCACCATCAATGTGCCCATATTTCCTACAATGCACTGTTGCTGTTGCTATTAAAACTCTAACATTATTTCTCATACAACATTTTTTACAAGGGCAATAAACTCTGCCATCACCCCTTTCAACCTTTTGAATTTTTTTTCCAGCTCCAATGTTTTCTTCCATTGATGCAAATTATCCTATAAAGAAAACAATAAATCTCTCTCAATGGTGTAGAAAACCCAAGACTTGTTGAACTCAATGGGAGATCAATATATAAGCAAAAAGAAAATAAAAGTGGGCATTTTACAAATTGTGAGCTTTTTATAAAATGTGGGCTTTTTACAAAATTGTGGGCTTTTTACAAATTGTGGGATTTTTTTATTCTTAATGCATTTTATGTAGAATACTAAACAGATTTGTCCAAAATTTCAGATGCAAACTATAGTCTCTACTACGTTTGTAAAATTGGAGGTTTATAAAAGATAAACTGTGAACAGAATTGTACCACTATGATAAGAAGCTGTCAGAAGCATTCCTTCTACTTCACAAACGTGGAACTACCTTAAGAATGCTTATGGTTGATATAAATATTAGAGCATGGCAGTTAAATGTAGTAGTTATGCTAAAATATTGAATAACAGCTTGAGAGTGCTCTTCAGATACTGTACGAATGCACCAAATTAAGGTTGTACCATTACTAAAGATAAATGGCCAAAAATAGTCAATTTTGATATCGTGAAGTTATGTCTTTCTCGGTAGAAAACTAGGGATAGGATGGAAAATATGAGAGAACTAAGTTCCAAGGACTAAAAAACCAAGGCCAACATAGGTATCCCTTGAATCAGAGACAAAACAAAGCTGCCCAAAAAAGTGTTTGAGAGCACCCATTGAAGCTCCTATATATAGCAGAGTCAACATTTTCCTATTGAACAAGTTTGTATAGTCAAAGCCACAGCAAGATCAGATAGCCACAATCCTCAATGAGAACCAGAGCCAAAGCTAAGACAGATCCACGTTTAGCAGAAAAAGACAGCCATAGCAAAGGATTTGACCACAGAACCAGATCATGAGAGATAGCAAGATTCTTGCTTCCACTGTGGAAATGTAGAAACTGTACAAGGGCTTTGCTTCCAGTAGATTTCATTGTGACAGTAATTTCTATGGTGTTGTAAGCGCTCATTAGTAGAATCTTAAAGCAATTCTAGAATTCTTTTAACCTAGAGAGGGTTTTCTGTGGTTATAAATCCTCATGTTCAAATTCCATTGTGGATTGGTTGTGTTTGATATTATGTTTTTATTGTCCGCAGTTGAATTTTTGCACAAAAAATTATCAGTCTAAAGCGGAGAAATTTTGCGATGTTTCTTTTGCTTCCTATTGTGAAGTATTTCGCTCAGAACTCTACTCGTTGTAACAGAGGTCTTGGGCATAGAACAGGGGAATTGGGTTTTTTGGAATCAAACTTTAGGTTAAGATTCTCATCTAAGGAATGGCACAGTGAGCGTTAGCATGGAGTTGGGAGTACCAATTTGAAGTGCAGGTAGGGCATTGTACAATAGACCAGTTAGATTTTTGGACCCTAATACAAAAGTTTCTTCTTCTTTCAAAACGTGTTTCTCCTTTTCGGTAACCAATGTGGGTCCTGTTCTTGTTTCAATTGGGGATGGATGAGCATTTCTTATTGCTCCAGATGATCACACTCTGGGTAGCCCTAGAGGCTATTTGGGGGTGATGAGTCCAATAGGTCTCAATGAACTGTTTCCCTCGCTGGGGAATACTATTGCAGTGGAATTTGATACTATTTTGGATGTTGAATTCCACAATCCTAATGGAAACCAATACCTTCAGCTCCAGTACCTGTTCACAAAAGAGGGTGCCATAGTCATTCATGCGTGCAGAGAGGGTGAATTGCAGGCATTGCAACAGTAGGTGTTGTTGTTGTTGCATTGGCCACTAGATTGTTTGTTTGGTTCTGTTACAAGCGCAGAGTATTGAAAAGGACAGACAAATTTAGTTCAGATATTCTGAAATTGCCTCAGAAATTCACCTAAAAAGAGCTCAGCAATGCTACAAAAGACTTTTTTTGAATGTTATTGATAATTGATAATTACAAGCAAGGGTAATCCCCTTGTGAAACCCAAATTTCTTAGCATTTTCTAAAACCTGATGACGGATTCATTGTAATGAACAAGCGCCTAGGTCCATATTACGTCCAAATCTACCAAGCACCAAGATCTATAAAAAAAAATCCACAGTATCTGCGAACTAAGAAGAAGAGGCAGAAAATGTATTATGCTTACCTATTCGAATAGTGGTTGGGGTTTACCACGGAAAAAATTTGACAGAGCCCATGTAGCATTTCGTATCATTGAAATTCTGGCAGTATCATTCAACTGGGCAAGCAATTGCCTCGGAGCTCCATGACTGAGGGCAAGATCCCTAAATGATGCAAAGTCTCCAGCAATATTTCCCAAAGCCCAAATAGCCTTACACGAACACCAGTTGAACTCAAAGTTGGGTAGTAGTTTTTTAAATCAAATTCCAAAATTACAGACGTATAAAGATAGTTGGGAAGAATAATTTTATGCCTCTAAAATGAACGTGCTACCTGTTCTCGAACATTATCATTCCCAAAGGTAAGAAGTTCCACAAATATAGGCAGTGCCCCATAATCAATCACAACCTTTGTATTCTCAGAGGCTCCAAAAAAACCCAAATAGGGTCAACCCTACTATAGGAGGAAGGGCCTGCAGTAAGAACTTACCATTTTGCAAGAACTGAGGGCGAATGTTGTTCTGCAAGAGCTGAGGGCGAATGTTGAGGGCGAATCTTGTTCTACAAGAGCTGAGGGCGAATGCTGAGGGCGAATGCTGTTCTGCAAGAGCTGAGGGTGAATGCGCGCGTGATATCAGACGTTAATTTAGTTTTTAAAAAAATCATTTTTATGTAGCGTGCATTTGAATTTTAGCATTTCAAATCATTTTTATTTACATTTGATTTTTGCATTTCTAATACAAGTGACAAACAAATTTCTACAAGAGGTTGAAATTTTTACTAGATAGCCATGAAAGACTAATTAAACTGGCTTAAAATGCAAGTGGAACTTCAAAATAAATGTAATTGAAGGTTCTCTCCACTAAATTTTTGCAAAAGTGCTTACATTATTTAAATTATCTAGGATATTTTTTAGTATTACACAATCAAAATTAAATAATGAAATAGTTGGGTAGTCTTATTGTTTCAAATTAGGACACAATTTTCAAATGGTGATGAAGTTTCATGTGATGATTAACTGACAATATTCTCCTTTCCTATCCTTGAAAAAATATACAAGGTTCCCTATTGCCACATGAAACCCTAACTCATGTAGCAGCATAGGACCAGTCCTCCATTTTGCCCGTCATAAGGCATTTTGCACATATTTGACGACTAGAATTTGCGGATTCCCGTTTTCCATGAGGTGCTAGGAAGGATAGAAGACTTAATTTTGACGTTTGAAATTTTTTCAAAAACTTTCTTACGCCCTTTAATTTCCACTTACCAATAATTTTGCAACACTAGTCCTCTTCGCAATTGCAAGGCTGTACTCAAAAAGTAAGGAAAGTTACTTTTTTGGCTCACTCAATGATCTAGGTGGATACTGGTGGCCACCCGCCTATTCCACTTGGGGCCCCACCATTGTCTCTTTCATTTTTTTAGTTTCGTCACAACTTACTATTTTTAGCAGTTTTTCGGGTCCTGAACATCCGGAGCCGTTTTGAGGCCCTAAACGATGTTTTTTGGGCATCGCGCCTCCAGCGAATGTCATTCTGTATCATTCCATTTCAGAATTATATTAATGGTGACAGTTTTAGTCCTCAGATAGATCTTTCTAATGATGTATCATGTGCGTCAAACAGAGATAGTATGCCAAAGTTACGTCCCTGGGAAGTTGAAACACCAATTTACCTAAACGGGGCCCATAGTTTTGGCGCTTCATCTCCTAGGGTTAGGTTTTTGGATGTTTAGGGTTCTCCATTATTTCTCAATAATAAATAGGCCCTCGAGCCTCATTGTAACTCAGTTCGGAGGCCTGTAGCCGCCACATCTCTCGTCAGAGATAGCTACCAACGCCCTAGCTAGTTTTATTTCCATTCTGTCTATAAGCAAATTTCAGGTCTTTGATATTAATAAAATGAAGTGTTATTTCCACTGCATCTCTGTATTTATGGTTATGTGTTTATTCTGTTGCGTTCTTGCATAAATCCGGATCAGTGGTATCAGAGCAGTCTGCTTTTTCTCGATCCTTCTTTGCATGTCCCCAACGAGGTCGGGGTATAAGGAGTTAGGGCTCGATCTGGTGGAACCTTTGCAAGATTAGCCTCGCAAACCCCAACGGACGCCCATGGGGGATGAAAATAAAGATGAGGGAGCAGGAGATCCTATCAAAATATTGCTCGAGGAGGCCCTCGAAAAACAAAGGAACGTGATGATGAATAACTTTTCCCAGATCCTTCAACGGCTGCCCACCGGTGGCGCATCTGCATCCAGCAGCCACTCTGGAGGTGTGACTCCTTTTAAGGTACAAGTAAATTTTGACATTCCTATATTTGAGGTTCAAATAGATGCAGATGCCATAGATAGATGGTTGAATCTATTAGAAGGATATTTCTCGGTTCATGACTTTTCCGATAGGGAGAAGATTATTTTTTCACTCCTCAAAGATGCCCCCCATGTCAAGGACTGGTGGGAAAGCCACTGTGAGAAAAAGGACGAGACAGAACCCTCTCTGTTCTCGGTCATACCCACTGGAATTATTTCCGAGACGCCGTCAAGGAACAATACTATCCCGTGGGGAGCTATGAGGACAAGTACATACAATGGACCACGCGGCGGCAACAAAGGGATCAAGATGTGCATGAGCTGACGAATCTGTTCCATACCCTGTGCACCAAGTTGGGTATCAAAATTGTAAGGCCGAGATGCACAGATTGTTGGGTATCAGTTGTCTGCACAGATACATCCAGGAGGTAATGGAGTTCCTCGACATCTCCTCGCTTGGTACGGCATACCGGTATGCTACCAAGATTGAGCAAAAATTCAAACAGAAGAAGCGAGACTTTGGATTTGCGAATCAAAACCAAGGGAAAGGTGCTCCCAAACCACAGAACAAAGGACAGAGCTAAGGCACGGTGACTCAAGAAAACCTGTCGAAGCCACAAGCAAAGAACAACACCGCAAAGCCAAAGAAGGACACGGGAAAGTGGTGTGAGTTCCATAAGAGCTCCACTCGCAACACAAGTGAGTGTCAGGCCAAGCAGTCGCTGGTGGCCGAGATGCGGGATTCTGAGTCAGATGCATGCTCTGACTCTGAATCAGAACCTGACAAGGGGAATGACAAAGGGAAATATATTATTGATGCGGAGCCCAATGCCACTATTGCCACTACAAAGATCCAGAAGGAGGAACATCTCTTCCACTCCCAGATGTGGGTAAAGGGCTCCCCGGTACAGTTCATTGTCGACAATGGGAGCCAAAAGAACCTCATTTAGGCAGATGCTATGAAGCGGTTGGGCTTGCCGACCATAGCTCAACCACATCCATACACCATCAAGTGGCTTCACCAAGGACAAGATCTTCGCGTCAGCCAGCAGTGCCGCCTTCCCTATAGCATCAAGCCCTTCACGGATGAGGTATTATGCGACGTTGTTCCTATTGATGTTTCTGATGTATTATTAGGACAACCATACTTGTGGAAGCATCATGCGATGTATGAGTCTCGGCCTTGTGATTTTATTGTTACTTTGGGAAATAAGTTGTATAGGATACCAGAGGTACCACCTCCTGCTACTATCTCTTTGGTTACTGCAAAACAATGCAGTAAGCTCATTTCCCAAACCAGGAAATTTTTTTTCCTGATGATCCGCCCCCAGGGCAAGAAGAATACTATGGCCACAACCTCCAAAAAAGGCTCCTCTGCACGACAACAACAAATGGATAAGGTTGTGGAGGAGTACGGGGACATTTTCACCTCACCCACAGGGGTTCCTCTACACTGTCAAGTCAAGCACCCGATTGATCTGACCCCAAGTGCGCCGCTACCCAACGAACCGATCTATCGGTGCTCTGTTCTGGAGAACGATGAAATCAAGAGGTAGATTTAGGAGTTGCTACAAAAGGGTCACATCTGACCAAGTTCATCGCCCTGTGGGAGCCCGATAATTTATTATTGTGAAATAATAGTTCTAAATTATCTCTTATTCTGTGAACAATGTAATCTATTAATTGTAAGCAGATTCATTATAAAAATTCAAACTGATTTTAGCATGAATGATGAAAATTTATATATTAATTGGTTTTTAAGAGTATTTGTATTGTGTAGGAGCACTGGAAAGATAAATCAGGACTTCATTTTCTTTTTTCCTTATTTTATTGGGCTGAACTAGAGAAAATTGAATATGAATAGTGAGTTAATTGTAAGATCAATGGGCCAAGGCCATACATCAACATTGACCACAGTGGGGAAGTATAAAATCATGGATATTCATGCAAGTATAGTTATTAATGTAAGATCAAAGTTAACTCTTAGCTTCACTAAAGAAATAGAAGGCAAAGATCTAGCATCAACTGAAATTCACGTGAAAAAGTAGATTAAAAATGTACAATCATCCAATGGAGAGGTAATCTATAATTATCCAGTAAGACTCTTGGCTATGCCTTGAGACTAAACTAATTCTCAATATTTTTGAATAATCATCCATTGGAATTTAGTAGGAAAACCATAGTAAATCATTGTCCAATGGCCATGCAAAAATATAAAAAAAAATAATATTTGTTGGTTTTTTTTCAATAGGTGGACCATGATGGGACCACCGAGAAGGTGGCGGTGTTTTTTTAATCATGGAAGTGAGGATTAGTAGATTGATAGTCAAGTTACCTTTCTCTATAAATTTTCTCGATCAAGTTATTCATTCATTGAACTTTGATTCATTCCTACTGTTTTGATACACAATCCAATCCAGTTGAGTCTTGAGTCTTCATTGAGAATGGCATTCATAGGTTCTCAAGAAAGAGGTTATCATGCACATGCACTCTTCTTTTGTTGGTATCTTTGTAACTATGTTCAGCCTGAGTTCTATATTTTTAAATTATCATAATAGTTCGTGATTATTAGGCTTTTATTTTGTCTTTTAAGAATTTTAATTTAATTATTATTAATCATTAAATTTAAATATATATATATATATATATATATATATATATATATATATTTATTTATTTATTTATTTATTATAGTTATTAAACTTTCAATAGAATTATTAAACTTTCAATGGTACATCAACTTTCATACATGAGAAAATAGATACTGACAAATGGTACATCATGGCGTGATTAATTTCGCTCAGCAATTTCAAATGGTATAACATTTAGTCAACATTAATCATCAATTTCTGCACACAGAGACTAATTTCTCTGGAAGCCTGAGATTTCTTTGGCTTTTTATTCTTATAACTACATAGACATAATTAATAGAGAGATTGAGGACAGAAAAAATCTAGCGCTTAGTCTCCACTACTCAACATGATTTTGTGAGAAATAATACATAGATTGATTTCTCTGAGTGCCTTAGCGTTCTTTGGCTCATTTTTTTAATCACAACAACAATACAAAATGCACTGAGGATTTGTTCTTAGTCTGATTATGCAATTTTTATAAGACATATTATGCAATATTAATAATAAACATAAATTTATTGCAATTTAGGGAAATCTCGTTCATGTTTTTTTCTTTATATTGGAAGGTTGCTTGATTTTTGAAGTAATTTTTAGTAGATCATAGCATATATTGAGGAAATATTAGTTTGAAAAGAATCAGTTATTTCTCTTGAAACTTTAGGTATTAAAAGTCCATGACATAGATATATCACACTCCAAAATCCAAAGAAAATGGAAGAGCGTTCAATTTTTTTAATCAAAATTTTATTGGTGAAGGGTTAATTTATTACGAGAACATCATTAATGAAGTGAAAAATTTTAAACGTAACGTTTATTGACTAGAAAAATAATGACCAAAACGTCAAAAAAATTGTGTGACGGGTAAAGAGAAATCCAAATTCCAACCCTGCCTACCACTTGTTGGTGAGTGGAGGTTATTCACTTTTCATTTACAGCTTACCAGGTTACTCATGTTACCAATATTTTCAAATGGCTCACTTTTAGGTGACTACTTATTGTACTTCTTCTTTATAAAGAACAATTGGTAGATAATTGTATATATTATTTGAAATCTATAACAAATCCAGGCAACAAAATTACAACAAATAGAAAATTATGCAAAAAATTCACCAGGGCACTAATAATGTGTGGATACCCTATCATTTCTTAGATCCTCATAACTTACCAACACCTACTATATTGGTATACACATAATATGGCATTTACCTGAAGTATTTCATATGTATCTAGAAGTAAATAAGTTGTATGACAATTGTTATGGCAGATATAAGATGTGTATTATAGTTTATATTTCAATTTTCTTAAGTAGCATGCATGTGCGGTCCATATAGTGACTACAATTACCAAATATATTTCAGTGAAGATGTGAAGATGATCTCTCATTACGTCCTAATTACTTAAAGCATCATTAATTAGCTTTCCAAATGAATAAAATATGTTAACAAATTAGTAAAAACTAGGAAAACAAATCATGCTTTAAAAAAATATGGCACAATGAGTCACACTCCGAGATTTATTTAATTACTCATCAAGTGTCGCTACAACATATATATGATCACCATTACCATAGAAATGGGACATGTGACCATCATTTTGGTTTCGCCAATGACATTCCACATCATGAGCATTGTTTAGGGTTGATTGTGTTGATTTTTTTTTTTTAAATCATTTATACATTTTATGGAAATTATAGACACAATTTATAATCACATTACAAGATCATGATGTATGGATATTCCTTATCATTTCTTAGATACTCACAACTTACTAACACCTAATAGATTGATATACACATCATATAGAATTTACCCCTAGAATGCCACATGTATCCTAAAACAAATTAGTTGTATGGAAATTGTTATGGTGCATATATGATGTGTATTACAATTTATCTTATAATTTTGTTGAAGTAGCATACAACAATTTACATAGTGATATGAGAACCACTCTCTAGAGTATACATCGATTTTGTACACATGGCTTTTCAGTTGCTTTTCAAGATATATCATTGGTGATGCTCACATGATTATATAATGAACCATTAAGTTGAACTATGAAATTATTCCTCACAACACACACATATTGATGAATTAATATTTTTTCTCATATAATTTTTTTAATCTATTTTGAAAAAAAAAAAAATTATATATAATTATTTCTAAGAAGAACAAGAGAGAGTTCCTTACCATATCTTCGTAAAACATATAATAGCAGCGTTTGGAGGCAATTGTGACATTTGGAGGCAGCTGTCTAGCGACGCTTTGGGGCATAGTGTCGCAATTGCGACACTTTTTCTATGTGTCGGTATTGCGACACTTTTCTCTAAATGTCGGTATAGTGACGGTTTCCCAAGATCAATGGCCCAAAGTGAACCCGATAACTTACCTTTTCCCCGCACCTTTCCTTTTGATTGTGGCTGTTTTCTCATTGAATCCAGATCATACGGCGCTAATACATTTTCGTGCTCATAAAGTAATCTTTTTATGTTTTGGCAAAGCCGCGCGAAATGGGTGGTTTTTCCAAACCACCCACGCTTACGTGTCGCCACCACGTTGTATCGTGTTCGAAAAGCTAGTTTCCGCTTACCACCATTTACCCTCGCGAATACCACTGGCGGTATTCCCTAAACCTCACCCGTTTAACCCGAGTTTAATGTCATTTAACTATGGTTATACCATCGTTTAATACATTAAAATTATATTTTTCATTCAAATTTTCACCTTTTCGCTTTAAACCTATAAAAACATTGCAGAACCATTTTTCCTCAAAATCGCGCCATTTGAACCCTGAGAAACTTTGCAGAGCCATTTTCAACCTACCAGTACCATTTTTCAATGCCCATTGCCCTGAATTTCCATTAAAAAGTACTACATTGTCCTCTGCGAAGCCATTTTCAAAAAATTGAAGACTGAGCACCTCTGCAACGTCTTCAACTGAATTCTACTGGTTCTCCAGGTACTTTTCTTTGAAGTTGCCCTCTGAGATTTCAAAATTCCTGTTGATTTCAAATAATTACCAAAGTTACTGCAAAAAAGTGTCCATTTTTCAGGGGAAACTCTGTCAAAATTTCCCTAAAATCCCTAATTGCCCTTTCTCGCAGTTTTTTCCATACCCTGGTCAATTTTTCTGTTGAAATCGATTTTAAATACACGTTCTGAGCTTTAAATTCCTTGAATTTCCTAAAAACCGGGCTCAGAAACCCCATTTTCAGTAGAAACTTGCCAAGAAACCCCTGTTTCTCGTAAAGGAACTTAGCAAACCATTTAAGCTTGCTTCGTTCATTATTAAAAATGACCAAGAAACAGGTAACCCCCAAGAATGGAGGCCCAAAATCTCAAAAGAAGTCTTCTGCAAAGATTCCTCAGCCTAAGTCCTTCAAAATCGACAAACCAACTCCTGCACTCACGGCTGATTCTACAGAAGTGGTCAGACCAGTCCAGCCTCCAGTCATTTCTCCAGAGAAGAGCCCTTTAGTTGATCAGGACTGTCTAATAATAGACCCTAATGTAGAATTTAACGCGTTTGATGTCTATAATTGGTGCTATGGAAAATCAGTGGAAAAGGGTGACAAAGATATTCCAATTTGGGAATCCAATCTGCCTAGATATATTGTCCCTCTCACTCATTCTGTTCCTGACTTTATCAGATTATGCCAAGCCTATTATATGCCAGAACAAAGATGTATTGTAAACAAAGAAAAATATATCATGTTTTACATCACCGAAGAGTCGATAAATTCCATGCTGCAAATGAATCATGACCCCAATTCTGCTTCCCTATCAATAGAAGATTTAACCCAACTATATCTTGACTTGGAGTTCAATACTAGATTCAAAATATACCAGATTTTTTGTCCAAATCAAGTTGATATTCCTAATTTAAATCCTCCTTTCGACACTGTTGATTTCCCAGATGAAACTAGACAGATTGTCTCAATGCTCTCCTTCATACTAGGATACGCCAGTGATGAATTCACTGATGTGGCTATCCTAGGTTTTCTATCAACTCTAAGCGCTAGTCAATCACCATCCATTCAGTTCAATTTTGCTAGATTTATTGCTGAAAGTATGCATTATCAGTTATCCAGATTACCATAAGAAGGAGTTTTCAGATACTCCTCTTATCTACTCCACCTCTTCCTATATTATCAAACAGATAAGTTTCCAATTGAATGTGAGAAAGTGGATGCAAAAGGAAAAGTTCTATCAGTATTATTTTGGTCATCTATTCTAAGGAAATGGAACAGAAAGTATAGTTTTACAGATTTCAATGACTCATTTATAGCCCCTGCTATGTATCTCTTGGAAAAAGAGGAGATCCCTAGGATCAATGATGAGACAAGAATAATTATGCAGTT